>VXBW01001989.1:599555-784943 GCA_013400375.1 Thinocorus orbignyianus | reverse complement strand
CTGCACATATATATACATATATATATATATATATATTAAAAAAATATATATGTGTGTATATATATATACCCCCCACAAAGGGTGCCTAGCTTTTAAAATATGTTATTATGTAATTCATTTTCTCTTTAACAGGTGTATTAATATCACAGTCACACAGAATACAAATATGATGGTGCTCAAACTGAAAAAGATGTTGAAAGGACAAATGCAGTTAGTGTAGGCGACATACACAGAACTTTAAATATATATTGTGCCGTTTGCATGTGTCATCAAGCTTTCTCCCTCCCTAAATTAACAAGAAATGTTCCTCACTCCTGTACAGTACAGTTAACTAATACATCTTTGCAGAACTGACACTAACAGATAAAATCTTTGGGACACTTTTGGGAACATACTGTGCCATTTTCTATTAAATACAGTACTCAAACTGAAATTCTAAAAATGAGAACAACACATGTCAAAATTTGATGTCATTAAACATATCTGAACAGCAACCCAAAACCTCTGAAAGGCTGCAGTCACCATGTGACTTTATTAGCTAGCTCTAAAGCCAGGCAGAAATCTCTCCTCTTCCTAGATTTCAAGATAAGATTTAGTTTAGGCCTATTGCCTGGGACTTCTTTGTCAAAGAGATTATACCTCAAATTCTCTATCTAGAAACCACTCCATTGTATGCTAGAGAAATATAACAAAGCTTTCTTTGGGAAATTTTAAAAACTCGCCATGTCCTTTCCTGGCATGATTGCTGTGTTTTAAAATGATGTCCCATCTTCTAAAAGTTGTCCTGTATGAACACTGCCAATATGTAGTAATCCTTAATCCAGCTGCCATACTCTGGGTTTTCTCTTATATTTTCCTTTTCTTGCACTGCATGACAGGCGTAGCAAGAATGTCAGCCACCACATCTTTCTTTATGAGTCTGAACCAGAACCACTTCCAGGCACTCCCTGTAACCTAGGTCAAACGAAGTATATTTGGACTCCTTTTGCTTCAGTGAGGGGACAGGATGTTCATATGTGAAAGGCAGGTACTTTTCTTCTGCTCCTCACTTTTCTTTCTCTCTTCTCCTCCTCTGTGGAACATCGTGCTACACGACACTTTCTTGTAAGTGTGGTCCTGCCTCTAAATTGCCTCCTGCTATGAGGGAGTCCAGTGTTTCTTTTTCTCCGAGGCAGATGTCCAGCTCCCATGATCCCTCTGCTCCCACCCAGCCATTTCCTTCTTCCTTTTTTGCTTGAAGACCTGGATTTCTTGGTCCTTCTTTTTATTTTTCCCCCAAATAGGTCTCCAGGCTGTCCCTGCAGCTGGCAGCAGAGGAGCCTAGAGCACTATTTGAGAGGTCAGTGTCCCCTGAGAGCTAATGAGTGATTACCATTTGGGAGATGTTGCTATTCAGTCTGTTATACTAGGAGCAGCTCTGAGCAAAAGCATTATTATTTGCAGTGAGTGCCTTTCAAAAATCCATATTCCATGGATTAAGGCCACACAACATAAACACCACTGCTCTCCTAACAGTAGTCCTGCTTTCTTCAAAATGTTTTCATTCAGCCCTCTGTCCTATGCATGGTCTGGGTTAGTGAGATGCAGATGGAGACTCAGGAGCCAACTTCTGATTGTTAAATTCCAGCTATGAGCAGCAGCAATACAAATAGAAGGTGCCTGACTTAAAAGCGACAGCAAAACCTCTAACTTGCTACCCACCTCACTGAAAAAAAAGACACAGGACACTTCAACTCACATGCTAGGACAAAAACGAAGCCAGTGTTTTTGAGTCTTACCTTTGTTCATCCATGTGTGAGCAGTATAGAGACGTTCGTCGTGTGAGAATATACTGATTCCATGTAATTGCTGAAGCATTGCCCGTCTGGAAATGTAACCTACTGCCACAAAATTGCATGCATTGCAAAAGGACAAGAACAATTGAGCCAACCGTCATCATGACATTTATATGAAAGCAGCCTTGAGCAGCTATTATCCTAGCTCTGGTCTGGCACGACAGAGCTGTCCCGCTGCAGTGCACTGGTGTCTAGGAGAAGACTTAATTTAGAGTACGGGAGAAAACTTAAAAAGGTAATTTGAGTAAATGATTCCCCGTATTTCAACTGTCACCTTTACAGAGCGCTTGCAGAGATGTATGCTTTTTTTAACTTCCTTTTATTTAGTGGAAATAAAACTGGAATTTCCCATGGAATTTATAAAAAAAAAAAAAAAAAAAGGAAGAAGGATACTAATGAAAACATTTGTGCTGCTGACTCGTGCATCTTCAGGGGAATGTCCTGACATCTCCATTCTCAACTGCAGCAAAGGCTCTGTAAGGGGAACACATCCTCACGTTTCTTCCAAGAAATTATTGTTCTAAAAGAATGGATTTAGCACTAAAAAAGGAAGCATAAAGTAATTTTCTTCTTGAAGTCTGGAATCATTAAAGTAAAAGTATCATTTGTTACAAGGAATGAAAGAAAACTACCAGTGACAAAGATCAACATTTTCCCTGCAAATGTTTACATTCATTAAGGGAGAGTTTTGCAATTGACTGTCAGTGTCTTGGATGCTATTTATAGGTCCTTTTCTGGTTTTAACATACTGAATAATTAATCTACTTATAAAACATATACAGAAATCAACCTTTTTTTGATATGGAAATTACTATATTCTGGAAAGAAAGTTAAATGGTTTATATTCTCCTCACTTGGATATTTCTAAAAGTTTTAATTCCAAGTATCAGACTTGACAGAAACTAACAAACTGTTAAAATATTTGCAAGTTTAAGGATCATAATCTTAAAATTTTAAGAAAAATCTATCACTTTTAAAATGATAAAGTTAGAAAAGCATGCAAAGCTCTGAACGCCAGTGTAAACATACAGTAAAGGAATTACACTTCAAGCAGGAAGTTGCACACAGTAACGTTATAGAGACACAGAGACACAACCATATTACTGACGGCAAATGCTTCAGCAACACAGGGGAGAAAGGGGCTAGAAGTAAGGCTACAAGGCTGTCACACGTTTAAGAACACTGCGCGTTTACTTGGCTAAAAACACCTCCAAACACATTTTAATAGCACCACTCTAAAACTGCATTCCACATAAAGCAATCCACTAGAAAGCAGCAGAAGTTGTCGTAAGCACAAAAAATGCGATAATAATCTGGAATTTTACTGTGAATGATTTCCTACAGGATCAACTCAAGTAAGTTTCCCTAACGCTATGTTGAAAAGTGACTATATTGCTTGCAGAGCATCAAACCAGGGTGGCTACGTCTGTGCTTACACAGAGCTCACACTTGGGGGATGTTTGACCCTCCCCGGGAAAAGTTCTGAAACGTATTGTCCTGAAATTGCTGCAGTTATAGCAGTGTAACCTAAACGGCTTCAGAGAATTACAGTGACACAAGACTGATGTAAATGAAGGCAAATAAAGGCCTGAGTGACAGAAAACAGATTCTAGTCACCAGACTTGGATCTTTATTTTGATATTTCCAGAATACTGAAAAGTTCAGGCTTAGGTTTTAGTTCAGCATGTTTCAAAAAACAGAAGCAAACTGTTAGGACATAATTATTCTTCACATTGAAAATGACATAGAAATAAGGATTTTTACAGAAAGATACAAATGTGAGAGATCTGTACAGTATGTAATCCATCAAACATATTTAATTGTATGAATCACTTCCCTTTACTTACGCAAGCAAACTGTCTTCACACTGAGATTGCTAAAAGCTCAATTTTGATATAGATTATAAGTTTGGGCATACAGATTTTAATCAAAGACATAACAATTCTCTAGAACTTAAACCCCAGCCTAAAATAACTATTCTGCTGAAGCATCTTTCATAACATTGATGGTTTGGGAACGAATGGGGTGTTGTATAACTTTCATATGTTGAAGTACTCAAGTATAAGGAGGAGAGAAAAGGCATTATAGAAAAAAAATCCTGGGTTCATTCAATAACAAAGCCAAAATAGTTAATAATGAAGCAAGTGAAAGCATTTTAAAGGACTCCCCTCCTACCCCCAATAGATGCGCTGCTTGTGTAAATGAAGTGCAGGTAGAAAAGCTTTGCTTTAAAAAAAGCACCTCTGAAACAGCTATCATCAGTCAACTTGAACAATCTCAGAATATTTATATTTCTATGTTCTTCACTAGTTCTCTATACACAACAGCCCACCATCTATTCCATTCTGCCAGAGAAGTATCAAGAACCACCCAATGGTATATTCCACTTCCAAAAATATTTCAAAAATTATTTCAGATTTAGAAAACCAGTTCATGTTGATCTGAAGAAATTGCTAGCAAGCAGAAAAATGCTAAAGTTGAGTATGCAGTGCAAAATGCATTGTCCAGATTCAACATGCCTAGAGTATGGTGTGAAATTAGCCTAACTTGGAATCAAACCCTCATTTAAATGAAAACTGACCAGACATTCAGCGAATGTAAGAACAAAATTTTCATTTAGTTGTTTAAAAAGCAAGGAAAATTTCCACATTCCTTTAAGAAAACAAGTGGAACCTAACATCCAAGTAGAACCTGACAGAAAACTAACTCCAAGGAAAATCCAAACATGAACTCTAGCCCAACAGAGTTGGAATTTAGGCACTAGCAGTTCACGTGCATCCATGCAAGACTCTTCTCCATTTCTTCCCAGGTCTTTCCTGGCCATTAGATATGCTCTTTCATTAAGGCACCTCAGTCTTTAGACAACCTCATACACACACTGCTTTTTCTAGGGATAGAAGATGCTACAAGCTCTGTTGTGACCAGACTTAGGCAGACACACACTTAAACTCTACTTCAAACCTCTGAGGGAAACCACTGGTTAGATCTGCTAAATATCATGATTCAGTCTAAATAATGACAGCTCCATTGGCTTTTTGCAGTCTAGTGATTGTAGCACTCAGCAGAAAGTTGGAGGCCTTAAGCTGCAGAGACAAATCAGTCTAAGACGACCAACTGCATCCCTCCATCTGCATCTGTGGCCACAAGGTATAATGAGGAACAGCATTCTTCCTGTCTCCCCTGGAAGCTGAATCCCTGATGGCTACGATGCTCAGCTGAGAGGCTGAGCCTAAGGTGTCTGGCCCTTCTGGTCCTATTTTTTATGTACTGTGGACCTAATATAAAATATGAACATGTTCCAGGGAACTTGAACACCACTGCTAGAGTCTAGAAACTGCGCTCTCTCTTGCTATAACAACCTACTTTTTTCGCATGCCCTCCATCAGACTTCCTGGGCAAGTGCCATGCCCATGCCCCAATTACTTGGTTAGGACATCCAGTCTTAGAAGCACTCTCTCTCAGACTGCATCCTAAGGGGATGGATTGAAGTAGGTGGGCTGAACTGACTCTTGGTCCTAGGACCAGTTGCCATTATTTTTGATGTGTTGTATCACAGGCAGATTGGGTTTTGTCTCACCTTTAAAATATCTCTACACTTCCTTTCTAAGAGGAAGTAGGAAAATAGAAGATTTTTATTTTATTTTATCTACAGTAGAAAACATGTACACATTCTCATCTCCACCATAACTGAAAAAGAATTTAACCCTATGGACAAGTCACTTCTGGAAACAATTATATTCCCTCAAGTATAATCTATGGATTTTGAAACAGCTATGAAAACCTCACAGAAATTGCTGGCATATCCTTCATTGGAACACTTGTGGGTTTTTTTTGCAATGCCTGTTAGAATCAGAAGTGTTGTGCTTTTTCTAAATAAAGGAAAAAAAAATAATTTCAGCTTCCTAATAACTTCTTTTTTATTTGAAGAAAGCTTTCTGCGATAAGAAACAGATTTTCTAGGTATAGAACAGGCCATCTATGCAATATTTTTATCTGCTTCTCTGCACAGACAAGAAATACGGTGAGAAACTGTGCAGTTAGTGGAGACTGTGGCTTACCATGGTGTCTCCAAGTTATTTCCTATTATGCTATTCTTAGCATTACTGGTTACAACAATATAAAGTAACTTCAAATGCCAACTGAATTGAAATGATTTACAAGCAGAACCAACACCATAAACCTCTCACTGAGAAATAAATTAAAAAATTTCAAGCCAAGAGCTTTTCCATCTGCTACAAAAGCCTGCTGTGAAAAGCCATGGTGCTTAGGGGCCTTGTGAAGTGTGGTCCCATGATTGCTGTAACATGCCCAGTGGATCAGCGAAGTGTCAGTTTGGCTGCCTGCTTGGGCAAGGAAGTTTACCAGAAATCATCTACTCTGGAATATAGAGAGATATGGCAAAGCGAATGTGGTGGAAAGTACAAGCTATTCTGAAAACCTGAAAGAGCTGAAATAGCCTCCTCAGAGAATCCATTTCTACAATTAACTACCCTTGGGATAAAAATGAATCCTCTACTGTTTCGCTGAAGTTGTGCCTCTGTCTTTATGTTCATTACATCCTTTCCTTTTCTCAGCAGACATGGACAGCAGGTTATTCCTTTCCTCTCTGCAGTAAGTTGACATGCACTTGAATCATTTCATACTCTTTCTTCAGTACTTGTTTAGGTCAAGAGACCAGGTTGTTTCTCTCTTTCCTTGGAGGCTTAGGAACCACTACCTTTGAAAACTGCAGTGATTGCCTTCTAGGCCATCATCACTTAGTTCACATCCGCATGCAGGCTTCTGACCCAGCAGACCCGAGGACAAAAGAGCCAATGATAAAAATGGAAGTATCTTTCCTTCTTTCCCCCTATCTTGCTACACAGGAAGGAAACCTAATTGTCACAGTCACTCATACAGTCCAAAAAGATCCAGTGGGCTATGCATACAGTACTGCCGCAGACAGCGTAACAACATAGCTATAAGTGACAAGAGAAAAACTGACATAAATTGTACAGAACTCACGTAGGAAATACTGCAATACACAGCATGACCTCAGCTGAGCCTGGTTCCTCAGGCTACAGACTGTTTATAAGACAGTATCAAATAACCAGTATCAGATTTCTGGACATTTCTTTGCATACTGGACCTGCAAAGGCAAACATCTCTATGGCTTTGCGCACGTCCTTACAGGCTAATACTGATTAAGATACAGATCAATGCTAAGATTTTGGAAACCTTATTATAGAAACAATAGACCAGTGTAACAGGCTGACATACAGATACAGAAAATGATTACAGAATTTGCTGAATAAAAAAAAAGAAGTCAAAAATCTCAAAAAACCTCAGCACTCTAGAACCCCAAAACCTACACCAAAATCTAGCAGGAAAAAACATCCAGAAGCTCCAAGGCTTCTTATGGTGATCCTCTCAAATATTTCTGAATAATCAAAGAAGTTTAAAGTAGTACGTATCTAGTATATACCAAATACCACCATTTTCCAAAACAAATTGGACAAAATCATGCAAGAGACAAAGCAACTTATCCCCCAAACAGTTTTAGTCATTCTTTATGCAGATGAAAAACTTAAAGTACAAAAGTATGCTGGATCTATTAAAATGGAAATTGTATGGTACTTGCCATAGAATTTTTGATATGGTTATTAAAGATAATGACTAAATATTCTTGAGTGGTTCGTTTTGCCAGCTCACAGTGACATTTCAGTTCAAAGGCTCTATATCAAATTTTAACTACAGATGATCAAAAGAGTTAATCCAAAAGCTGAGGTAAATGCTGAAACTGAATAATTTCAAAGAAAAGCTGAAGCAAATTCAAATGCTAAGAGCATTCCCTGAAAATTACAATGCACAGCGAATCCTTGCTAGGATTCCCTGCTCAGACACAAGTTTGTAGCACTAAGATGCAAACAGCCTTTCTAGTTTAGGGCGATTAAACTGAACTGGTTAAAAACTACATAATGGGAATTAATAAGAATTAAAATAAAAGACAGACTGTTTCTACCACTGCTGGTGGGAGAAAACATATTTAAAACCACAGCATTTCAAAGGAAAAACTCCACTCTGCCTTTACTTTCTTCCTAAAACATATGATGTAACCACATCCGGGCATACACATACAGAATACTCCAATTTCTGTGTGAATGCAGCAAGGAGGGGAAAACTGGCAGAGTGTTCCAGCACAAGTTCTTAATGGCAGCTAGCGAGTCACAGCAGAGAGAACCTTTTGGAGAATGCAAAGGGGCTGAAAAGAAGCAGAATGCTTGAGAAAAGCAATAACCAAGAAGTTTTAAATCAGAAAGACTTCTCAGAATTAGATATAATTTAGTAAAGCAAAGAGAACTGTGTGCCAGCACGTGTATCAGTGCACATCCATATACCCACCCATACAACTATAAACACACTGAGTTCCCTCCCACAACAATTTTACTTTTATTCTTTATCATCACTGTTTTCTTTAATCCAGTGTGTTTTTTAGTTTAAAATTACAATTGAAATACAGATTTTGTTTTGCTATGCAAAAAAAAAAAAAAAGAAATAAAAAGAAAAAAGAAAAAAGTAAAAAGCAGATGTTTTAGGCCTATTCATCTACACCGAAATTCTTGATCAGGGTGTTATCTTTGCTGTTCTAGATCGAAAGGGGGCTTTAATGGGTTTAAGAACTATGCAGTATTATCTCTTAGACTAAGATGGACTGTTCTGGATCTGTGCAAGTGGATAGAAGGCAAGTCAGGCAAGGGTATGCACTTTCATCAAAGCTAAACAAAAGGTTAAAATAATCCCTATTTCAATGTTTCTATGAGAACATCTGCAGACAAAATAGTGGCCAGTTGGAGCCCAGAGCTGGAACAGACCAAGACAAGATCAGTGCAATTGGCTACAGCCTGCAAGGAAACCAGCTAAGCTTGGAGACAAAACACATTCCCTTTCTACAGGATGTTATCATGGGACAGAACTTCTGCAAGGATTTTCTTGAGTAAGAACAATTTGCACTCATGTACATTTTTTATTGCTATTGATATTTAAAAGTACAATGTTAACTTGGTAATGAAAAATGTAGTTTTTACCCCATGCTTTATAAAAAAAATCTAATCAGTAACTCCTAAAATCTCAAAAACTTCTTACCAAAAAGGAGTAGAAGTTTAGAATTTAGAGGTTCAACAATGGAATTTCCTATATTTGTGGTTTTGTTTCTAATGCAAATAAATTCTTATATTATTTTCAGGAAGAAACAGCTTAGAAGTATGTGAAAACAAGACTGTTTAGAATCAATAATATGCTATGAATAACTTGTAAAATTCTAATTTCTTGCTAAAATTAGATATAGAATATTAAGCAACTACAGAGTTTATTAGTATAACTGTGAGAATTCAGCATCTATGAAACCAGAAGATACTACGGGACAAGGTGCTGTATATTAAATGTTTGGCAAATTATTGACTAAAATATAACCATAAGAAGCTATTTGATCTACATACTAGGTTTTTTGGGAGAAAAAAAAATTATGAGTCTTTGGAACTGAAACAACAGTAATTTTTATCTTGGAATAAAATCTACCTGAGCTTAAAAAGCTTTAGAGCTTTTCAGGTTTTTCTAAGTTAAGATGAGGATACCAGCAAAGACACAGGTTTAAGCAGTAACAGTAACCATCCAAGTATTGACACCATTCCTCTACTGCTGTTACTTGGCTTTTAAATTATTATTCTATGAGTGTGGAAGAAATATCAGTGCTTTATGAAACAGTGTGAAATATTTAGACCAGCAGTAAACAAGACATCTCCCCTACCCCCATTTTCTTCCTATGATTCATCATTGCAAAGACATTCTTCAAAAATGCTTTTCTATATCAGGCATCCTTCTGCATGTATAAAGAGGTAAGAGTCAGCAAAATCTTGACAATCAGCTCAAAGGAATTAAATTAGAAGAATTTATTGTGTGAAAGTTGCTTGAAAATACACTTGATGAAAATGCTGGCAATACAGTTCCTGTTGTACCAAAAGATCAGGTTTAAATAAGTAGATTTTGGAATCCATTGTGAGAGGGGAAGACTGGATTATTATTCTAATAGATATTTTATGATTAGTCACCAAAACATATAATCTTTTTAATTAAATCAATTGGAAGAGGTAAAGAGCAGGAACTGGGAGCCTAATTAAAAAATCTCCAAGTGTTAACAGTGCTTCAGAAACAGGTCTAAGAAAAGGCAAGATCCATCTACCCCCACACAAAAGCTTTTCTTTTTAATGTATAAAAGTCCTTAACACTACTGAGATAAAAATCTCTCATCAAAATTCTACTCAGGTAGAATAATAAAATCCTCCCAAATACTAACCTGAAATATCACCTTTCTAGCGAGGACACAAAATATGTATCTTGATCCACCACATGAGAAAAAAAAAATATATATATAAGAAAAATATTCTCGTGAATACTGTTGTTGTTTATTGCACCATATACTCCTAAGTAGCAAATAAATTCTTAGCACTGAGAGGATTTTTTTTGTTTTATTTTGGAACAGCCCAACCAGAAGGTTTTGATCAAAGTCAGTTCCACATTTTGGAGAGAATGCTTATATATTCTTTCTCGAACCTTTTAGCCTCTCATCTTCCTTCTCCCTCAATCTCCTCTTTACCTGCAGCCTAAGAATCTTTCAAGGGCTATACCACCCCCCACTATATTATTGAAAATAAAAACCTTCTGAAATAAATCAAAACCACTTGTCAAAACAGTACATTCAGAAATTCAAGATGCATGAGGGATGGCGGAATGTCAGTCATTGCAGATAGATCAGTTAGTAGAGCTAAAAATCAAAAGACTAATACCATAGGCATCTTAAAAAACTCAGACAAGTTGTACAGATGGCTTTGTTTTAATGCAAGAAAATAAATAATCAGAAAATTATTTTAGTCTATACACCTGCTGAAAGGTGACTTGTACACAAGCCCACACACTCAAGGACAAACCCAAACCATCCTCTATCATATTACATGTTAATATAAATTACTCTGAAGACTGCCTGGTACTGGTCATTTCACTGACACTTATTAAGAGTTGCAATATCAATTCACTGAAATCGCTGATACTTTTAAATAGGCAAATTTTTTTTGTCACTTTCTTGAATTTACGCCATGTCCCTGAAAGCTAGTTAGATGACTATCTCTAGAAAGAGATATACTTTAATTTCAGAACTTGATAGGTATTATAATTAGCGACGAACAACAGAAACTGAATCTTCCATGATATAGATACACAGAAAGCATCATCATGACATCAAAAGTATCACTGTATTACTAAATGTTAGTAGGACCTTTGGTGGTTGTAGGTTCTGCCTGCCAGGGATCCTATTTATTCTTGGAGGATGGGAGGGAAAAAGAAAAGAAACATAAAAGAATCAGGTAGTACCATGGTTCTGTTATCTACAAGCAGCGCTGATACTGCAGCAGTATCTGCATATACGTATTCCAGAAGAGTTTGGTACTACAGAGGATGAAGAAAACCAATAGAAACTACTCTGGCAGTGACGTATTTTCCACCAAGAGACATTATATGACAATGGTACTTACCATATTTGTATAAAGAGAGGTAGATGAAAGGGTTATGTTATGATCATCATTAATAACTAATTTGGAGGAAAAAATGGTGATTACGCAGATGAAAACTGCCCTTACACACAGGAATTTATAAACACCTCAGGGCTCTGTAAATCTGCTTCAGTACAATGTTCACACAGGGCTCCTTAATTACTCCAGGTTAAAACAAAATTTATAGTAGGTTAAGTGTTTAAACAGGATTACATCTTATAACGATTGTTGAGGATTACACTTTGTCATAGGTTACACAAAGCCCACAATGTGATTTAACATTTTTGCTGTTCGGCCAATGACATAATCTTTGAAGAATATGTGATGTTGTAACATTCTTCTAAAGCCGAGATGGTTGGATGGACACCGAAGAAACAGCAGTGTCAGTTGAAAGGTTGCTACTCCCAAGTTTTTAACCTTCCTTCTCTGCAGAAGGTTAATACTTGTCTAGGAAAGTCAGAAGAATAGATCATGTAGGTGCTTCTCATTTGCTTTAGTGCAAAGGGAGCTGGATAATGCAACCCAGTATGGAAAGCTGTTTAAGCTAAATGTTTCTGTACTTAAGCAGAAAGGGACAACTCAAAGGACCCCTTTCCCACCAGCATCTGTTCTGGTGTGATAGCCTCTGACGATGGGAGCTGACTTCTACCAGAGATCTAATGACATAGCTGGAAGATGGTAACACCTTCAGTGAGTGCAGCTGTTTTGCAGAGACCTCCTGATCATGCTTTGCTCTGTGTACTGTGGATGAATGCTGGTAAATGTTCTTAAACATTTACCATGTTTAATTGTTCTTAAATCAAATGGAAGGAACTGCTAGAGGACGCTGCAACAAACTTTGGGATATCAGCTCTATCCCAGTCAAGAACACAATCTTGGAACCTTCTGTGCCAAATTAGGATGTTTTCTTACAGCAGCTCACACATGTAGACACTTTTTTGTGATGTGTGATCCCCACAGCAGTTAGAAGAAAGGCCAAAAAAGATTTTGCTATTTTAAGTTATCATAAAGAAAAAAAATACATCAAAGATTCTAGCAATTCACCACTAGTAAAAAAGATATTTGCATTAATTTTCATTAAAAATATAAAATTAGACAGAGTGCTATAATTTCCCTTATTCTGTCTCCATTAATGATCAGCAAAATCAGAGAGTACTGGATCCAGTTGTAAAGAACTTTGTTGCAGACACCTTTGCCAGCAGGCAGGTTAGCATATAAATGCTCCTTGCAAGCCAGAAGACTAGGGTCATGGTGTTGCCATCACCTATCACTTATAACATTACAGGGGGTTCAGGCCATGCTACAGCCCAGGCAAAAGCCATAGGAGATCATTATCTCTTATGCACTTAGGAAATAATTCTGCAGCTTGGTTAAAATTAAACCCTGGATTTTTAAAATAGTTAATTGTCCAGATTAATTATTTTATTATTAAAACATGAAACCCTATAATTTCAATTGTTTAAATATTATTAAGTTTTTTTACCTATTAATAAAACCAAATACAATCAACACTAGGGTCCTACACCATTTATTTTGATGTTATTCTTTTTCTTTTGATAAGACTGAATCTTTTCTGCACAGACAATGCACTGTCCTATTGCAGGAACACAGGGGAGCTGGAAGCCTGGGAGACAAGGGTCAAGGATACCAACAGCAGAGTGGGAAAACTATCAAGATTGAAAGAAACCACACCAGCTGAATTATTCTGCTTAAATGATCTGCAGTGAAATAGCTGGCACTGCTGATATTAAAATGGGCTTACTCTAAGATTTTAGCACAATGCAACGCCATGAGTGGTCAACTTTGTATCTCTCAGCTTCATCAAAACTCTGCACTTAGGTAGATACAGATTTGAAGACTTTTTTTCAAGCAATAAAGCAAGAATTTTATTATAAATAGAAAAAATTGATTAGATTATGTGCTACAATTTTACTGCAAATGGTGGCCAGGGACTGTGGAATTTTAGAAAGTCTCCAGTACCAATAAATAAATAAATATACACGAGCAAAGCCTGAACTCACATTCTAAAAATATCTTACTACTTTTCAGACTTGGTAAGTAGAGACAATGAGAGTCTAAAACGTTAGTACTACTAGCCATCACAATAACTGTACATAAGCTGCTATGAACAACCACTTTTCCAGAACAAAGCACCCGGTCCATACAGGTGGGAAGTCAGAATTTGGTGAGGTTCAGCATATCGCATCCCTAGGCAGCGCAGAGCTCAGGAGCAGGCTTGTTAGTAACAACGTTAACACACAGGGGTATTTCTAATTCTAAACAGTCAGATGAAGACCAGGACAAGGATCATGCTAAACTTCTTTGCTTTTGCACCCAGTGAGAAATTCAGGAATACCTAAGAAAATATTCATTGCCACCCACCTTCTGTGGTGACTGGGAGAGAAATCTCCATGCAGGCTGCAGACTGAGCTTTTCTGAAGGGGGGCCTCCCAGGCCCTCGGCGGTTTGCTTTTGAGACATCTGCGCTGGAAAGTCGTTTTCCTGAACTGCAGCTCTGGGATGTTGGACTTGTACAGTGGCCATTCACGTGATCTGGAAAGTAAATGCAAAAAGTGCTAGGTAAAGTGCCAGCTCCCAAAATTCAGAGTGGAGGAGAGATGTACGTTATAATATTTAAGAATGAGTTAAATCAGACCTTCTCAGAATAGCTACTTATTTATCAACCTGGCATGTATATGTAAGAATAACTCACCATATCTTTAAGGTATACTTTGAAAAAAAACACCCAACAACCAAGGGACACAGAACTGTTACACATTCCTACAGCTACAGATCCCACAGCATTTCGTTGACCTAGGTAAACAGGCAATTTATCAAGATACTGCTGGTAATAATGACATCCCTGATGTTGTGTCTCCCAACAGATACCAAATAAATTTGAAAACTATCTTTCCTTTTTGCTCTCATAAAGAACTGCAAATGTAATTTACTACAGGGTAGAATTTAGAGCTAGGCATCTTCCATACCTGACTTGAAGCTTCATGAAACAGGTATATGTCACTTTTGGGATAATTATAAAACTAGTCATAATATTGCTAAGTATCTTATTCTTTATATACCACGAATAGATTTATTTTACTGCTAAGGAAACCGACTGTTGAACAATTGCTTTTCCTGCTACAGATCTAAAGGTATGATGCTAAGTCCTTGAACCCCTGCTAGAGGCCATGGCCAAGCAGTGCAGCATGTACTGCTGTCTGATGGGGTGGGAAACAAAACGTGCCTGCTTTAAACTGTGCCTACATTCATCTGTTCTGCGTTACTGGCAACGGGTCTTTGAACCACAACAATCCACTGATCAAGGCTTTGATTAGAGTTCAGAGTGGGCTGGACTGGACTGTAAGACGTTCATGTGAGGAATTACTGAACACAATTTCCCCCATAACTTATGAAAGGATAAACACCTAGGTATAATTGAATTCTTTTTGGTCAGTAGGTAATTAGTACTTAGTAATTTAAGTAAATATCAGGTAATAAGTGTCACAAAAATACTTATACAAGGACACAGAATACTTCTATATAAAACTATGGAAGCTCAATACCATAGGCAAGGACAAGCTTGATTTGTCTCTCTTCATTCTAAATGTCAGGTTATTTGTATCTGAGAATCAGATTAGTCTTTAAGATTCTGTATATAAGGATCATATTTGGTTTACTGTCTTTGATTTGTATTTTATCCAAGGAAAAGATGTTAATATACTAAGATAAATTTATTTCTTGGGTTACCATGCCATGATAGCCCCATTTTACATAATGAAAAGCTATTTCTATATTCAGATGATAAATCAGATTCTGTACTGAAGAGAGCATATAGCGTGCTCTTATATGTAGTCTTTCAACGTGTAATTCATGTCCTTCCCATGTGAAAGCTGTTCAGTCTTAATGCACAAAATTGGAAAGTGCTGCTTAGAATTACAGTTTAGAAAGCAATTTAGTGTCTGTACTGCATAACAAGACAGGTCTGTAGGAGACACAACTTTCACGACTCTTAACTTGTTTCTTAATACACAGCTATTAACTGAGCTAACAGCAGATATAAAACTGATGGATGACTCATTGAACTTATAGTTAGGGAATTTTCCAAAATATGCCAGAACTATTGATATATTTCAGTAGAAAGTCCTTTGAGATTGGGGGCTTTGTTCAAGGGCACAGGCTGACTGTTCAACCTCAGCAACAGACACATCCTCATCCAGCTGCTTCCTTTCTTCAAAATTCAGTTTGTGTGAAGGAGTTTCAGCGTGATATCTAATTATCTCCAGGGGAATCCTACGAAGTGGTGAGGAACATAACAGAGTCAAAAAGAATCATATTCTACAGAAACACCAACAACATTTGTGAGTTGCTTTCTATGAACATAGTACGGAATGGGCACAATTCTTCAAAATCCCCATTCACATGTAAGACAAATGCTGTCATGTTTCTCTTAGCATGCTTGCCTGTCTCCGTTACCCCCAATGACCCAAATTAAAAAAAAACAATCAGTCGGATCGGGCACCTAATTCCCTTCAGTTGTTTTGACAGTGCCTTTCCAAATAAGCAAAGCCAATTTCTGTGTAGAAAAAAAAAAAATAAAAATCAGGCCTCATCCTAGAAGATGCAGGGAAATTCCTTCAAGTACTGAAGTTGGCGAAATTTTTGCGAGTCCTAAGACAATGACCGGAAGAGGGATTTCAGTGATCAGCTACACTTTTCTATATTTAGACACTGTTATTTTCTTCTCCTGTTATTAGATATGATTACTTCTTTAGTGTGTACAAGAAGAAGCAATGAAGCTCTTCAAACTTCAGTGAAAACAAAAAGACACTGTATAAAGACCAATACAAGTACGGGAAGCTCGACTGCAACATTTTTGCTGAGAAGCTGGTAAGAATCAAGCAGATAAAGACCACCCAAATCTGTGAGAAAATCCTACGTGTGTATTTTAAAAACTAAATCTCTCCATAGTTTCAAGTTCACAGTAACTAATGTTACTTCTTCAGTTCTTCTTAGTCCCATCATCTCACTTGTATTTTTTGGAACATACTGGCCTTCCATCCAGGACAGTTTTGTTTCTTTTTTGTTTAAGCAGTTTTTGGCATGCATGCTACACTGAATGGTGCTAATGTTCTGTAACAGGGATAGCTAAAACTTTTTTAATTCATGTGGGTAACACCAAGAACCCAGATGAAGGCAAGCTAGGACCTGCATTGTAGGAGCAGCAGAGAACATTAGAGAATTTTGTCATGAACTTCTGAGAGATGCAACATGCAACACAACAGCAGCAAGCCTGCTGGAAAGCCTCAAATTTAATCTAATTTTTTTTTGAGGAGTATTATACAGACAGGAAGTGTATTATATATACACATGCTCATTTTAGTTTACACACAGTAACGTGTACAGGTTACACAATCTGTCTTGTCATAAAATTAAACTACCGATCTGACTTCTGTAAAAAGCAAAAGGAACCAACAAAAACCAGTTCTTAGTAATCATCTGAGAGACGTTAAGAACAAAGGAATTTAAATATGACCAATTAGAAGAATCATAATATCATCCTAAATTGTAAGGAAATAATCAATAAAAGAGCAGTCAAGAGGACCAGAAAGAGATGCTTTAATGTGGAACAGAACAGAAAGAACCTGAAAACTGAGTCCCAGAGAATCTCCTTAACAAATGTAGAGGAATACAATCTCTTCTGTTAAAGGGAGTAAAAATCTGTTTCCACTGGGGGATGCCTGTGTATTATCAATAAATTAAATCTGGGATAACGATTACGGGTGTAGCTAACTTGTTTTGGTTTGGTTTTGCTTTTGTTTTTTCCCCCCAATTGTACAGTGAAGGAAAATCCCTTACAAAGTCAGGATCACAATTTTCTCTTGGTGCAGTTCTGTCAACCAGGAGGTATAAGCCCTAGCAGAAGAGATTAGTGCAGATGTACTGCCAGCAAAATTGTATATTTACCACCATGTCTTCAGTTTGCAGAAGAATGAATTGCCCTACTGACATTCGGCTAGTACATTCAGGTCTAAACTAAGACTATAATGTGCTGTCTTTGTAATATACTGCCTGTGTAATATAATGTTATTCTTATTACAGTAATGAACTCCTATCACGTACTTGATCCTAGATATTGTCAGTTTTTTGAAAGCAGGGTGAACAGATTTTTTTTTCAGAGAAATAAAATTCTGTGAAGTGGCTGAAAACGTTAAGCAAGTTGTCACTGACAGAGCCCCTTTTAAAACTAGTATTTTTGCCTGCAGTTATGAACAACGAAACCAAAATACAAAATAAACATAAAAATGAAGAACACAAAGAATATATGTCATAACATTACCATCTCTATATTATCATATCTGAAAAAACAAACTTGTCAGTGCAAATCTAAAAATAAAACTACCTGTGTTCCCTGAGAACAGTGGGAAAATATTGGACTACTTGGATCTAACTCTGCTCCTCAGATTCCTCTGCTGAATTACTAGTGATCACATAACACCATGCTACTGGACTGACTGTCTCAAAAAGCAGACAGCACTCAGTGGGCCTCAACAGAATAATGTAATGTAAATTGTTGCTATGCTTTGTGCAATAAACAGGAAAACAGAGACAGAAAACTGATTTAATTCTGAAACATAAGCATGACGCATGATGCATTCTGAGCTGCACAAAGGACAACAATGAAATAGGCAAGCAAAGAGGATAACTGACAAGACTACCTAGGATATCAACAACTTGTCCTAGGCACCCTTATTGCCCTTGCATTTATGAGATGGAAAAATCTGGGTTTAATTCACCATTTTTGAAAATTAAAAATTCTTCAGAGATTGGACTGGAAACATTTTTTTAACTTGAACATGACAAAAATAAAGCATGACACATATGAGCTGGAGACTTTCTAAACAAAACTCCACCTTTCCAACTGAAAAAAAATGAACAAAATATATTTACAACAATATCATGGATTCTTCCCTTGATTTTCAAAAAATTTTTGCTTTTAACTGAAAGTAAGAACGTCTGAAGTTGAGATAGCATCACTCAATAAATCTTAACATTCTTGCAAATACTCAACAGAAAAAGACACAGACATGGTCATATAAAACATTCCAAATATCATTAAGCTTACACATAATTTTTATGCAGCAATCAAACAATTAAAAAAATAATCCAAGTCTTTCCAAACTTGTTAACACTCTGCATTGTAGATTTGTGACAGATTTCATACCAACTTATTGTAATAAAAACGCTCATTCTTATTTTAATGTTGCAAACACAGATTTTGCAGCTGATAACTTCTGATTTAGAGTTCTTATTTATCCTTCTTTTGTTACCACTTTGTTGTCAAAGTAAGTATACATGGAAAATTATTACTTTTTAAATATTCTTCTGCTCGTACACACAGGTGAGTTCCTAAGACTTTGGATGTTTCTTTAAGTCCAAACAAGGTAATAGGACCATCTGTCTCATGCCTGCATCTCTGCCTACAGATGACCACCTCAGTGAGAGCTCAATCCTAATCCAAGTCACTTACTATAGAGGATCTCTGGGTCCTGTCCTGTCTGGAAAATCTATGTGTAACCCCAGATTTTGACTACTGGACAGTATTAGAACCTGAGAAATGTACAGAGACCAGGGAATGGAAGAATGCGTTTGCGTTGCTTGAAAGGAATGGAAAATTACTTACCTTTGAGAGGCCTCAGTAAGGAACTCTTCCTTAAGTAAAAATAAAGAACTTAGGAACAGTGACTATCTGTTACACTGTTAGCCCAACAGTTGCATATGTTATTATTATCAACTCTTAAACGTATGATGATCTTTACTGCTTGTTTTGTTGTTTCAGCTAACAATTCTACTGCCTTTCTTTCATGACTACGTTAAACTGTATCAGTTATAAACATTTTAGTTATAGGATCATTTTGATAACTTAAAGCACTTACCTTCCATTTAAATCACTTGCTTCTTAAATCTCCCATGTAGATTAGGTGGGGTTTTTTTGTTTGGTTGGTTGGTTTTGGTATGTTTGTTTTTCCCCCCCCCCGGAAGCATTATAAATCAGAACACAGCCCCTTTCTGCATTTGAAATATAACCACGCACCCCACGCTTCCTATGCTGCAATAGCTAATAGAGTTAAGTTGCTGATCAGATCTTGCTCCTTTTTATTCTGGTTATTTGGACTGGCAGAGTGCTAACATGTCTGCTAACATAGGTTCTCTTTTAAAAATGTTTGATCATAAACCTTGTCTTATTTAATTAAGGAAGAAAGTGATGCTGTCATATACCTGACCTTCAGCAGATGAAAGAGACTTTTGCCGAGTAGGGTCTTAGCTACAGAATATCAAAATTCAAACCTGAAATGTGAATTGCAGAGAGGCCAAATGTTTAAAACCATTTCTGGAAAAGTGAAAGCTTTTAGTCCAACTCACAATGTTTTTCATCTTAATAGTGATGAAACGTGTAGCAGAAAAGGCAAATTGCATCTTTCACTGAATGAGCCAAGAGGATAGCCAGCAGTTTGAGGGATGTAATTGTTCTTCTCTATTTGGTGCTTGGTAGGCTGCATCTCAAGTCCTGTCATCAGTTTTGGCTTCCCTGTTGATACTGACATACAGGAGTGAGTTCAGCAGGGGTCCACCAAGCTGGTAAGGGAGTTGGCACACATGCTGTAAGAGAAAGGCTGAGAACCGGGGTCTTAAGAAGGGAAGACTCAGGGGAGACCTTATTGCTGTCTGCAACTACCTAATCTGAGTATACAAAGGAGATAGAGCCAGACAAAGCTCAGAGGTGCACAGTGACCAGATGAGAGGCAAAAGACATGTCTTGGAACACAGGAAAGTTTGGTTAGGTATTAGGAAAAACTTTTTTCCTGTGCGGATGACCAAATACGGGAAGAGGTTGCCCAGAGAGGTTGTGGATTCACTCTCCTTGGAGGCATTTGAAACTCAGTTGGACATTGCCCTGACCTACCTGGTCTAACTAGATCTGCTTTGAGCAGCGTGATGGCCTAGACAATCTCAAGGGGTCCCTTACAACCTTAATTATGCTGTGATTCTTACTAAAAGCAAAGTACAGATGACTCCTCAGTTCATCTGGTATTTTCAGACTGAAAAGTGAACAGAAATTACCCCACCATTCTGGAAGGAGACATGCACTGGACAGTCCATAAAATCATTTGCATGTTAAAATTTCAATGTATATTGTCAAGTAATTCAAGAAAAGCATTGTTAAAGTTGGATGTCTGAATTGCCTTTTCTAAAAACATCAGACCAAGGAGGAAAGCAACTCATGTAAGTTCAAGTTTTCTGAAATGTTCTTTGGCATTGTAACCAGAATTACAGATCCAGAGCCAGAAAAACTAGTTTAGAATGTTCCACTTAAAATGTACTAGCTTGTTCAATGCATCAGTAAACAAAACCAGAATAAAAGCTTCAAAATTTTGCCAGTGCCTAATGTCTGCTGTAAAGCACTCTGAGAGGGTAAAGCAAAAATTCCTGTAATCCCACTGCTCATCCTTAAAATAAAAATGAGGTCTTGTTTACAATACCCAGGTACTGTTTCATAAGCATGAGAGCACCTAGGAAGTGACACTTCCCTTGCAACGAACTACAAAGGCGTTGAATGATGGATGTTTTTACATTATAATTCTATTATGATATGTATATACCTTTAAGGAAAGGAAAATCAATCAGATTCCACTAACCTCGTGCAAAATGGAATACAGAATTATAACCAAAGCTCCTTTGTCTGACCTCTACAATTGTGTTTTATGAAGCCAGCTTTCAGAATTAAAGTTTTTGGGCCTCTGCATCTGAAGACATTTCTCAAATTCTTGAAAAAGAAGTGAGCTTTTTCTAGTTTTTCACAGTTGTATAAAATGGGAGACATTAACTCTGACCTGATAAAGATTTCATTTGCTGCCTATAAATATCTGCAGAAACCATAGGAAATTATATAAACCTTTTGAAGATCACAGCTTAGCAAGAGGAAACAAAAGATGTCTGTCTCTACTTGCATATTCTTCTGTTCTTTGGCTAATAAAGTCTAGGTGATAGCATAAATTCACACAGTGAAACCATCTGTTCATAGGAATTAAATACAAATTAGAAGTTACTGAGTATCTCCACCTTTAGTTAGTACTTCTGTCTATCTCCCTGTGATCACCTGGAAACTTTGATCAGACGAAATGAGCAGAAATACTTCCAAAAACCCCAAACAAGTTAATGATTAAAGTGCCTGGTGAAGCAACTCAGACAAAAACAGTTGTACGTGCCTGGATATACCCAGATTCTCCACTTGATTTAATTAGATTAGGATTATCCCCATAATTCATTTTACTGCAACATCGCATGGAAATGTAGATGATTATTTCATTAAACTTTGGGAAAGAGTATTAGGTTCAAAAATAAAGATGATATAATCATTCAAAGCTGCCTCTGAAGGATAATTGGGAATATGTTCAGTATATGCGATGTTAGATCTTCCTTCTGGCCAACTCAAGTAAACATTGGGTTACTATGCTATGATCTGCAGTAGCTAAAACTGTAACAAAGTTTCAGTGTACCCCTGCATATGGCATATTCTCACATTTCTGCGTGGAAAAGTGGCATCATCGCCACTTTTCAAGTTCTTCAGCAAAGACATGTAATAATCGTTACATCAAAATAAAAAGATGCAAAGGTCAACTAAATTATCAGTTGTACAAGGGTGAAAATGGAGTCCCAAAGTACCTTTAAGTCATGAAAACACTGACAAGGTTTAACCAGAACACCCTCTATCATCAGACCACACGTTATTCTCTTAAATGCTAGCAAACTACTCCCCAAGCAATTCTCAGTACTGACAACACCTCCACCTGAAATAAATTTAACTTCTACTTAACCTCCACTATTACAATTCAAAGCAAAGTGAAAGCAAGGACATTACATGAGCCAGATCCTACGAAGGGAGCAGAACTGTAAGCTGCCAAATGCTAATGTATTTCCTAATTAGCTGCAGTCGGTGCTGAGAATAGGCGATGTATCAGGACTCTGTGAAAAGCTATGAGCCAGAGCCAATGGGATGGATGTACAATATTTTATAATTTGAAAATGAGCACCTGAATATCGTTAACTGTGGGCCAGAGCCTATTGTTATGCCCTGAATATTTAGACTATGGGCACAATCTCAGCTAACAGCCAAACAGTGGATAAATAATCTCTAAGAGCTCTGCCAGTATATCCAGGACATCATGGAGCAGAAGTAAACAAAATGCAGACATTATTCTTCACCTTTTCCAGGACCAATCATTAAAATTTAGCTCCACACATTGAGAAAGAGAGGCTTTTTCCAGCCTTTTGTAAACTAAGCAATCTACAATTCAGTACAGTTTTAATGGCTAGAATAATTAACAGGAACCTTCTGCTCTTCTAAGACAGTCATGCAGGAGAACTGACCAAGTTTTTTGTTTGTTTCAGTTGTGTTGTTTTTTTTTTTTTAACCTTTCTCTGCGGTTGATTAGTTGATGAGTATCTGCCACTTTATGCGTTGAGTGGTGCTTCCACGTGCTTTATTCTTAGCAATCCACCAGGCTTCTTGGCAACATCAGTACAGAGTATCCAGTAGTTGTGGCAGTAACAACAAAAAGAATGCTTACGTGACAATTTGATAATACTTCTTGATCTGTATGAAGCTTTTGAAATTAATGGAGTTACAGAAGTCTCTGCAGGTTGTTGAAACAGACCTTAGCTTTAGTTCATACATAAATTCTTCTGTATTATTCAAAAATGATATGTACGGGTAAATAGAGGAATGGTAGAAACATCTCTGTTTTGAAATCAAAATCACAGACAGAATTATGCATGTCATTACTCTTCAAACTTCCCTGTGTGTGTCATACATTTAATATGGATCACCATGCCTCCTATACTCTTCCACTGAATTTGCGTAACTTTTACAGCTTTCCTTCTGTATATAATCCTTACTGCTCCCCAGTCTTTGGCGTTTTATAGGTGTGGGGTTTTTTTTTGTTTGTTTGGTGGATTTTTGGTATTTTTTTGTTTTAAACATAAATCTGCATGCCAATTGGACAGTATATTCTAGGCAATGCTCACAATATTGTCCATCTCCCAGCATGATTACAGGAATGTTGATGGTAAACCAGCTTTTTTTCTCTAATACGTGACTTTAAAAGTTCTCTGTCTCAAGATGTTGAATAGAATTAAATCTTAATACTGATTCCTATATTATACAGTAAAACGCTCACCACCTCTAGTTATATCAATTTGTTTCTTACTCTTCTATAAATCTATAAATCCAGCCTTGTACACACTAAATTTCTCTTTTTCTTGTGTTATGATTCAGAATTTCACTCTGTTTCATAGAGAATGTTCTTCAAGACTATACATTTTTAACAATGCTAACAAAAAGAAGTCTAATCTGCAGAATGTGGTTTAGCCCTACCTATGGTTAGCCTATGTGTAAACCTACTGTGTGGCTATTTTGATTCCCCTTCCCTCTTAATAGCTGCCTGTTTATTTAGTGATAAATACTAATTTCTAAAAGTTAATTAGTGATAAAAATTAAATTGATTTAGTGTAAAGTATTAATTCTACAGGTCTATAACTACCTACATCGCTCTTTTACCTTTTTTGACTATTATCAGTATTACGATTTTCCACTCCAAATTTTCTTGGGGTGCATTCCCACATTCTTAGTTTCTCAAACATCACTGTTCATGATGGAGTAATTTATTTCAACTAAATCACTCTGTACACTGAAGCCTGAACAATCTGGATTGAATTTCCCAATGATTTTCAACATTTATTTACTTAATCTTTAATCAGGAGCTATTAGCAGTTTTACGAGCTTCTCAGTCATTTATAATGTGGAAGATGTATTTATACCCCTGATTCTTGCCTTGGGGAATAGTGCTACTTTGGTTAGTGTGTACACACAACTCCTATGACAGAAATTAAGTTCAGCTGCATTATGCAAGGATGTGATCCAACTTTAATTTCTTTCTCCAGAAAGACACTCAAAGTAATGAGGCATGGCTACACAGCTTTTTCAGTCAGCTTACACAAGAAACTTCCCATGAGAGCAAAACTAGAAAGGACTCCTTGAGACTGAGAATATTTAAAGATAATTCTAAAAATCCTTGTGTGAACCACACATTCTAACACAAATGCCAGGAGCAATCTCGTTTACGCAGATATTTAAGAGGGCATGATCTACCCCAAACATTTTTCAGTTATGCAAGATTATTTTTTTTTTTTTTGAGGTGAGGTTTCTGCTCTCACTTACTATGCATTTCCATTGAAATATTAAAAAAGAATTGAGAAAAAGGCTAGAGCAAACTGCACTTAACAGTTGGCTGAGGTAAGTCTCAAGGAGAGGAATGAGACATAGATGAACGATTTCTGATCTGACTTCTCAGAAGTTCAAAGACATCATTAAATATACGTGCTCAATGGTCTTGTCACTGTTGTGGCATAGAATCTGTACATCAAATAAAGAAAACAGACTAGCGCATGCATTGGGTGTTATAGGCAGAGATAAATATCATGGACAACCAGTAACAGTGGCTCAAGTGTGTCAAAAGTTCCAGAGCCTTTTCATAATAAAATATTACACACACAGTGTGTAATGACTGGCAAAATGTGTCTACATGAAATAAATGAATAGTAAACAAGCAAAATGCTGAGAGCTGCCAACAGAACTGTATGGGTTAATAGGTGGTTTTTAGAAAGCCTTTTCAGACAAAGCCTCCAAGGTTATTGTGTTATCTCATGAATCAATTGGTAAAATGTTTTGCCAATGAATGTAAGGAAGTTTAAAGCTGTTGGCTTTTGCCTACCGTACCAAGATCAGTCTTAAGATCTGTTGGCAGACTTAACTTTCTTGATCCTTTAACTGAAACAACAGAAAAAGGAGAAAGGCAGTTGTTAATAAGTAAGAAAGAAAAAGGAGCGAGGGAAAACAACATGCCATCTTCTGGTTAATACCATGTTGCAAATTTGTAGCACTTTTAAAAATCATCATATAAAGGCAGAATTACAGTTTAAATATTTTTGTGTTCACCACTCAGCAAAAGAAATGTGATTGAACAAAGAACCACTGGAAAAAACATTACTCCAGCTCTCAAGAAGTGAATGGTGCTTTACACAGCTTTGGCCGTGTGCTCCAATATCTTACCTTGTGATGAAAGGAATGACAAAAAAACAAAACAAAACAAAACACAAATGAGATTAAGGCAAATATTGCAAATGCTGGCTATGCAGCATATCACAAATATTTAAACACCTGGAAACCAATTTAATAAGAGTGTGCAATGAAATTATGAGTTCTGATGACATCATACCTCGAAATACCATTTGAAAAAGAGAAGGCATATTGCACAGGTAATGAAGACATAACACACTTGTACTATCACGGAAAGGAAGACATATTGCACAGAAACGAAATACAGAAGCTTCAGGATAAAAAGTGGTGTTATCTAGACATCAAAATATTGCACTCAATTTACGGAAGATTTAATTATCTGTTGTGTTCCAATTATACAACAAAACTATGATTTTGCTTCTGTTCAAACATGTTTCCATTTCCTTACACATGAGCACATTTTTAAACAATGAATACCAGAGAACTGAAATGAAGCATATCTTGTAGCAGTCAAAACAATGTTAAATTTATTAAAAGAATGCCTTAAGAAATCTTTTATTGATTATTCAGAAGACTTAATTTCCAATATGGTTCTTTAATTTTGCGTTCATTCAGTATTTTTTTATATTGTTTTCTGGCTTTTACTCCTTACCTATGCAGTCTGTTAACAGAAGTGAACAATGGAATATTTGTCAGCTAACTACTATATTCCAAATGAAAGTCCCACAAGGTAAGTGTTTCAGTGACAGGAGCACTGGGACATATGAATATAAGGAACAAGTCCTTTGTAATTATTGTTTAGTAATCTTTTAGGTCAGAAGGATGCCCCAAACAGCAAGTTCCATTTTAAGTCACAGAGACCCTAAAAAGAAATTCTGTTGCCTTTTTTTTTTTTTTTTTTTTTTTTTTTCTTCCAAAGTGTCATAAATTACAAAGCCTGCAATGTGGCAGAATAAAATATCAGCTGGCACCTATGCTAGATGTTTTTCTTCCTTTCTTCAGGTAAGAGTAGGAGAGGCCTTCAGGCTCTTGAGCAACATTTTGGTATCAGTAGAACCAGCATAGCCCTCCCAGTAATCCATTTCTAGCTGTCACTTTAACTGGATGCTTTGGGACAAAACGAAGAGATCTCTTCAGATCAACCCAACATCAAAATATACATCACTAAGACTACTACGTGAAAATTCTTGAATTTGTATACCAAGAGCTAGGTTCCTACATCTGTTTTAAGTATTCATACAAAGGGCAGTTTTGATTTTCAGAACAGCACTTTAAAAACATTCCATTTACCTGAACAGCTGTCATATGCTCCTTCAGACTGTGAATGGAGGATACTGTTCCAGAAAATCAGTGCTTTGTTATAGAGAAAGAAGCATCACTTGTGATATTATCTCCTTTAAACTAAAGGACAACATCTGGCCCAAACAGCCCTCTGAAAAAATATTATTAATTCCTAAGGAGACTGTGGGACACTTTACTAACAGACTAGGATCTAGATTAGGGTATTTAAGAGATATAAAATCTAGCTGCATTCAACACTAAGGAGCTTCATTAGTGCTCTCAGGGAGGCTTTAAGCTTTCCAAAGTGGTGGCTTAACCTCTTCTGTTTCTGTGTTATAGATGCTTCTGTATAACAGGAATGACATGTCTTGTGCTATATGCCACAGCTGTTCCCAAATATATGTCTGAACTGCAAGACTGCAGAAATAGCTCCCAACTATTTGTGTGCAGGCTCATACAGCACATGCAAACTATGTGCTTTCTGATTCCTCTGAAGAACTCTAAAAAGGCTTGATCTGGAAGCTGCCACAGCTGCTCACAAACAAAACAGGCATACTATACTGAAGGCTGCCATCTAACACAGTCTCAGGATGCTGAAGGGACCGAGGATTGGAAAGAAGAGTTCATAACTGATGAGCTGGTACTGGGTTAGAGTAGGGGACATGGTGACTAGGAGGCTAAAGGAAAAAGGAGACATGTAGCTTGAGGAAACCAGCAGTTACTCCCACCATCATCTCCACCACAAAATGTGGAAATTTTTGGTGTAGGACATGATTTTGCTAGGACACAGTGTTGGACCACTGTCAATAGACCCCATCTTTGAGGGTAGAAACAAAAGAAGGAGCTGGTTGCTTTAATGCCTTACTGTGATTAAAGCTGTGCACATTACATTCTTTTTAACTATTAAATTGATCAGAATGTGGATATTACTGGAAGTTAAGCTGAGCACCCAGGTCTCCTGACTGGACAACATCCTATCTTGTAGCCATATGGTTCCTATCGGTCTTTCAACAAAAACACCAAGGCACAACCAAGAAACAAATGCGCGCTTGCAGCTACGACATTTGGTGATATGCTTCCCTCAGCTGTTACAGCAGGACTGTAGTTGGAGAATTTAATATTGTTCAAAATGAAGGTGATTTCATACAGCTCTTTTCCTATTTGGTAGCTTCTACCTACATAATACTTTGGAATATCGGTCTCTATCTCCTCCTACATGGATTCAACAGCCAAATATTTAGATAGGCACTTGAACAAAGTACACAGTAAGGTCCTGGAGGTTTGGCTCTTGGGGCCAAGACCAATGTAGAGACGTTGCTGGTCTTCCTTTGCCGGCCTCAGGCAGAGCAACCTAGGCAGCACTTTCTAGTGGGAGCTTAACCTAACTCTCACCCTTGCCAGAGCTACAGCTCCTTCTGCATTGCTGCCATTCCTGTGCCTGGCCATGGCCCTGCTGATCCAGACCCGGACTTACAGACTGACATCCACCCCTTTCCCAGGACCTACCTGGCAATCACCAGGTTGTGCTTGGCCCTGCTCACTATCCCCAGAGCTGCCCCACTGCCTTGCTTAGCTCCTGTCTTCTTGCTCCATAGGAGCTGCTATTTGTGAACTCAGGCCCTCCTGAACCCCGAGCCAGGCATCATGGGCTGCATGGGGACTAGCCACTCTGCGCTCTCTGAGCCAAACTCCATGGCCCAAATCCAGGTCCCCATTTCCTCCCCTCCACCAGCTCATACGGCTCCCTGTTCCCTGCTAATCCCTACATACACATCCCTTCTCAAGATCTTAAGCAAACATGAATTCACCTGACCAGAACTCCCTCACATATCAGAAAAAGTGATAAAACACACCTCATGTTCACAGTGCAGGAGCTAAGCTCTCTTTAATGATTAATTTTCCTTCTTTGCCTTCTGACTAGTAAACATATTTTTAAATTTAATATAAATAAGTAGAAATGGTTATGCTGGCAGTGTTACTAATGACCAAATTTCAAAAGAAATTACATTCTATGTTTTTCACGCCCACACAATATTTTGAGATGTTTACTTTCTTGCTTGTTTTCCATGAAAACATAATTTTCAAACTGACTCAAATCTCTTCAGCTATTTTGCAGTTACCCACAAGTTGTAAAAGAGCCACTGTTAGATACTTCATAATATTATTCTTGAAATAAAGCTATTTAAAAACATTTCATGCAGGAAAGCGGGAGCTTGGCATGGCAGGTTTAACCAGTGGCATGAAACAGCACAGCAGCACTTGAAAACCAAAATACGTACAAAATCTCATAAGCTTGCCATTAGGGACCTCTTCCAAAGTTCTGAGGAATCAATTGTGGAAATCTTTAAATAGCCTTCTCTAAGCCCTATAGTCTTAAGAGCATTTTGGATGTTAGCCCCCAGTTTGAAGGTGATTTCTTAAGAAAAAACACAAATGCGCTTTCATGTTAGAACACACACTTGAGAAGTCACTCACACACAGACCAACGAAATTCCTTCTGATCTTTGAAAGAAGTATAAACTGCCCACTGCATCTTACACAACAAAGTTAAATGAGCTCTTAAAGATGCATTGTCCTGTGCTCACAGTGCATTCTCAACTACATGCTTCAATATGAAGCTGCATATAAATGGACATTTAATTATGTGTATTATATATATTCTATTCCTAAGAGTCCCTGAATAAATTTTCCTAATGAGATGATACAAAATAGAGGTAAACTTTACTGGAATGGGTACTGTTCTGTAATACATTATATAGTAATTAACTCCAGCATTGGATGGAGTACCATTTACACTATGAGTGCTTACAAAGCCTCAGAGTTTTTATTTTGTTTCAAAGTTAATGAGCTCTCATGTCATTACACAATGAATGTAGTACAAAGTCCTAAGTTTTGACCTCCAAATCACAACCAACCACCAAAATCCAATTTGACTTGAGTAAGATATTCTGACAGTATTGAAAAATCCTGACCTCCAATGTTCTTTTTATGATCTGAGGATTTTTTAAAGCCAAATACCATTATGTGGCATGCCATGACACATCACTGTTCTTAGAAACATGCTTTATATAGCTAAGTGTTTTGTTTCTTTATTTTTAAAGCTTTTTGTTCCAAAATTTTTAACAATGTTATTCTACACATATTGCTATATCTGGAATACATCTTATTTACAGTGGAAACTGCCACCACTAAGATTTTCACAAATAAGCAGAATCATTCAAATGGCTTTATTAAGTTTTTGTCTTGTACAGTATTGGAGACTAATCATTATAGTATTTAAATACTAATTTAATTAAAATAAAACACCAATAATTAAGGAAGATTATTCTTTGCCTACCATTCTTAAAATGCAAGGTTGGTATTTCTTCACTTGCTGCTACCAAATGTGTGGCACTCTGAATTTCAGAAAAATTTTAATCAAATGGTTTAATTTCATGTTCCAGCCTGAAAGGTGTTCAGAATGGGAATCTGATTCTTCAATTACGTTTTCTGCAAAGCCATGCTTTAGTAAATAAGACAGGAGGAAGCTGAAATAGTACAGGACTGAAAAGATAGTCCTGCGAAAAACAAGTTTAAAACTTTGCTTAATTGAAGAAATTGGATTTGTACTGAATTAGAAACCAGCCCTGTGTGTAAATTAAGGAGTATTCTTCAGCACTGAGTCTCGTGCTCAGTGCTTCAACGTTCAGATCACTGATAGAATACACATGCCTAATTCTGATTTAGGGCAGTGGAGAAGAGAAAGAACAAAGCTGAATTACTGAGTTGACCTAGACTGGCTATGCAGAAGCTTAGTTAGAATAACGACAAGCAGTAGGATGTTACAGGCAAAATACATTTTTCAAGAAAACCAAGACAGTTCAGGTAGTCTAAGCAATGTTCAGGATCAGACTCAGGGTCAGTAACTGGCATGAACTTCACTGCCAGGTGAAGAAATGATGTTGATGTGGTCTGGCAACCCTAATGTATTACAACAAATCAAACTCCATTCCTTATGTCTTTGCAACCTCTTCAGCTGGTGATGTAGTCATACCCAGTAAGATCTTCACTGGACAGCAACTTGAATCAGTTTACTCAGCAGCCAAGTGTTCTTTCTGTTTCTGCTAAATTTCTGAATGATAAAGTCTTAGCCTGTCTTCGACAGAGGAATACGATCACTGCTTTTACACAGACATCATGGGACTCTACAGAGTACAGCACTCTTCCATTATGGAGCTTGTGTGCCATGAACTTTAAATAGATCAAAGGCAAGTTTGGAAGGAGAAGGATCCTGCCTGACAAATCTGTAACTATGAAAATCAATTAGTTGTGTTCTACAAGAAAGAAACGTTAGCCAGCGCAAAGGCTGGTGTAGCTGTGAGGCTGTGCTGACAAGCACAAGGTAGCTCTGCTCTCAAGTTCTTGGAGGTTGCGATTTTGAGGTCAGTTACTCCAGATGATTAGACTGGATTTTGTCCAGTATCAGAGCAGGTATCCCAAAGCAAGATTATTTTAATTTTGCATTAATGTAAAAAAAAAAATTCAGTCACAGAAAAAGTAATTTCTATTTTAAAAAACAGTCAATGCTAATAATAGGTACTGCCTACAAAATTGCACCTGATTTCACATTTTAAAGATTCAAATATAGCTTGGAAAACAACATGGAAGGGCTAAAATAGGAAACATTCAAAAATGTGTCGTGTTTTCCCTATTAAATGATCTCCAAAACAGAAAAGCAGAAGAACATTTGAAGCAAATTATCATCAATTTACCTAAAATACTTTTGATCAACAGCAGAAGAAAAAGTTAATTGCAGAAGTAAAGTACCATTAGAATCACCCATTGTTATAAAACTAAGCATATACAGATATGTTTACCAAGTCATTGATCTCCCAGTTTTCAGTAAATAGAAGAGTTTGTAGCTCATTTCTGGAGAGAAGATTGAGAGCACAAATTCCAGTGAGCCACACAATAAATAGTCTAATTATACTGATTTTAATTTAAAGCCCATATCATGAGTTTCTGAGGTGCAGCTCAAGAGTTGGAGCTCCTAGTGTTAGGCTGTAATAATATTGGTATATTTCACCTTGATATTCCCCTGTCTACAGAATTTGGGTATCAAATAGTACAAGGAAATGCATATTTCAAAACAGATATTTTGTTTTAGTTCTTGATGGGTCAGGGAAATGCTTTTACTAGTTGCGACATTTTGTAAATCACTAATTAGTGGCCTCCATTCAAGAATACTGTGTCCTGCTGTAATACGGTAAAATATCTGAAATAACAGGACTTTTATGGCATATTTGTGGGAATTTGTTAACATAACTAAGGGGAAACAAAAAAAAGTATCTATTGATACTTACCGAGCTACAAGGAAAAGTGATCTGCATATCACAAGTAAAATGAATGTACTGCAGCTACACCTCCTTATTTTCCACCATATTTAAAAGTCAGCTACTAGAAAACAGCTCTAAGCAACGATCTTTAAGACAGTGAACTCACATTAAAGAGATCAATGCAGATTAGGCACTTGCAGAAAAAGTCTCTAGGAATGAGATGAACTCCACCTTCTGAAGGACTATAGTAAAATGGGAAACATTTATAGATTTTTAAATAGCCAAGATTTCACTGCTGGGTACAGTGGTTGATAAGCAAATATTTTTATTTGAGCTTATGATTCCATCACAAATTGCATAATTTATGCACTGCTGAGTTCTAATGGTTAAAATTTACCACCTCCATACCACTGTTTTTCAAAATATTTCTCTACATGCACATATGCACTATATATATATATAATTAGAAAAACTCCCTATTGAAAAAAGAAAGCAAGCTTTTTTTAGAAAGCAGAGAAACAAGCCTCTAACAGGAGGATATAGGAATATACCTGCACAATGTTAATTCAGATGTTTTCATGCTCTTCACCTCAAGATGCACCACCTATAGTTAATCTTTTTTTTTCTTTAAAGTGAACAGATGTAGGATTTTACTGTGCTATGTAATGCGCACGTCTCCAGTAATTTCTTCTCTTTGGAACTGTAACTGTGCACTTCACTTCTTAGGGATTAATGAAACACAGTGATGCATGACATAATGTCTTATACAGACTGCAGGAAGAGAAGCCAATCACCTTTACCTGAAGTGGGAGACTTGCAACGCTCTAGCTCCAGGGAAACTGGACTGTCACTGAGTTCAGTCAGGCCTGAAAAAATGGAGTTAAAAAGTTAAGTTACAATCTAAAAGGGCATGCTTCAACTTTCTTGGTTGATGACGTTCTGCACTTGAAAATCAATTTGGAAAAAGGAATGGTGTGAAACGCAAGGGAAATATCTATTTCAGATAGCTGCAGTTATCAGGCTGCCACTGCAGAAATGCAGGTCTGGTTTAAAAATCACACCTCATGTTAACTCAGATTTGTTTTCCAAGTGCCTCAGGGCAGACAAAGAGTGACCGTACCTAATGAGAGAAAACAAGTAAATATAGTTTAAAATTTAAATGTCTGTGATATGGGTCAAACTCATTCATCCCTGTCAAACTGATGTGGAAATAACTCTGCTTTCAACTGCTGCAGAATGCAGGGAGGAAACTGTAAAACAGAGGGAGAAGAGGCCAGGAAGGGCCGGGGGGAAGACGGTACTAGTGGAAGAAGAGAGTGAATACAAAATCATCACCTCCACTATGTAGTATTAGGAATTTTTATATGAATTCACACAAGATAGCTCATTTTAAAGGACACAGAGGCCCTGATAATGCTGTCGGAATATAATACAGAACTTTGGGATACGATACTGTATATATTGTTTATAAACATTTGTGAGGGGCTCATTTGTAGCAGCGCACCATGGAAGACAGCAACAAAAAAGTAATCTTTGTTTATATTGCTTAAGCTTGGGCTTGTTTCTGTGACCCATTTTTGGCACAGGCTGCATGCACAAGTTTTAAACGCGCTTTTTGGCACATTAGGGAGAGAAAGTCTGAGTTCACGCTATCCTTTACCCTGGGATAACTATGAACTGGGCACGGCCATGCCTATTCAAATGTACCCTTCATAAGTATCCTATGGTGCCCTATGGCCTATATCAAGTGGTTCAGACTTGTTAGAAGGAGCTCTGACCCTTCATGCCACAGACTGCTTGGGACTGGCAGAAAGCCCAGCACCAGCTGCCCATCTGCTGGCAATGGGGACTCATAGCACTCAGGTCACACAGTCCAGTGAATGTTAGCCCACATTCACATGTGCATTACTGTTGGAATGATGAAATGCGTGCAGAGTGTGCATCCACGCTGTATCCTGGAACTCAAACATCCCATCATGTCCTTTCAATATGCTTTAATCTGACACTGTGCCTCCTGCAACACGATATGCTTTAGTTTTTATGGCTTCTGTAGTCTAAAACTCACATAGACACTAATTTTAAAAAAATTCTGCTGCCATTTGTTGCCAGAACTGTTCTCTTTCTACTAAGAACAGTGGGATCTTAATGTAGGTACCGGTATTTTTATTACAATGTAATTTTGATCTGCTCTGAGAAACAGGGAGAATTCAGAGCCCCAACAAGGAGAATGAAAAGCTCCTACAGCTAATGAAACTGCATGAGTACTACAACGACTCTGAGAGTGCTTTGGAAAAACAGCAGTATTGATTGGGCCTGTTGGGTCAGTAGCAATGCCATGTTTCCTCCTGACTTTTAAACAGCAAAAGATCACAATCTAGGTACTGATGTTGAAAACCAAAACCAGGTATTTTTTTTAATTATTATTTTGGGAAATGCACTTGAATATTTCTTTGATTCTACTTAGAATCTATGAGAATTTTCTATTCCAACCAATTGTGAGCCCAGCTACTTCTGATGTGAAAAAACTCAGGAACTGTAGCCAATTAGGGAGCCTATCTACGTAGAGCTTTCTTACAGCAAATCCTACTTCTACCTGACTCTGGCGTTTCTGTGTGTACCTAGAGATTTGGAACATAATTGACTTTTGCTGCAGAACTGTCTGCAAGGTACAGTGAGAACAAGTTTGGCACATTCACGTAGCATCAGAGGCCGTGGATTAATAAAATGAAGTATTAGAGATATTAAAATGTTAACACTATGGTTATGATGTTGTGATTAATGAAGTTCTTCTAAGCCTTGTATAGATACTATTGATGATAGTTACAATGTCACACGCCAGGTCAGATTTTGCTTCTAAACAAGACTTTAATTTTATTTACTTTTTTTGTGAGTTCATAGAAATCATATTATAGCTCAATATAAATTACGGTGCCACTGACTGAAGTGGGAAATGCACCAAATTGCACCACTGTTCTGAAAACCTAAGGGCATACCACAAATTCTTTATGCCTGACAAAAGTTTTACAACAGTAAAAATACCTTGCACATTATGGTATTTAAAAATAGTGAACACGTGAACTTCTCTAAACATCTAGTCTTGCTGTCAAGCTACTATCACCCCTAATAATGACCATCAACAGATGCTTTAAAAAAAAAGTGTAATAAGTCCCCATGTTACGCATCAGGTGGCACTATGTGGTGCTAAGTGGTACTACATGCCCCACACAAGGGCATTGTCTTAATGTCTGATGCTTAGATTTGCTTGAGTACTGCTACTTGCAGATTTTCTTGAGGCATAAGTCTTTCTTGCTTAGAAATATTACAATGGGTTCTTCTCATTATCCATCCTTGTACCCTAAGTCCCTTTTAATCTTACTAAATTCTAAATCCCAAAGATGTTCTATGGCAAGGGATTGCACAATCATCATCCACTGAGAGGAATAAAATATACTTTTCAATTTTTATGTGTTATCTTTGATTCCACTAAATGTTGCCTTTTGTTTCCCTTTGAGACAAGAAAGGAAGCTCTCAATCTTTTCTTTGTACTACTGCTTATTTTCTACTGTCATTTCCTTTTTAAGGAAATCAAGCTAAATCTTTTCAATAATTTATCATGTCTAAGTATTTCCATGCAACTTAGCTTCCCTTGAATGTTTGAGAGGGTATAACAGCTACTGAAGTTAGATTGCAAAAAAAAATTCAGTTTTCATTTTCAAGTTCCATAGGCCCAGTCTGCACCCCAAGATATTTTAGCTACTTTTAGCAAAAAACCTCCCACATCAGCAAATTTGAGTCCAGGCAGAGAAAGAACAAAATAGAAGCAAAATTAAAGGCAACTAATGAAGTTCCACAATGTCAACAAGCACCTGTGAAAGGATCTACCCATTGACATGATAAAGAAATTGGCTTTGATTTCAACAAATTACTAACATCTGAAAATAGTGCAAGACATAAATAAGACATTAAAGCACTTTTAAAGACATCCCATGGATATTTTTCCAAGTTTACTGTGATTCCCATTTCCTCTTTATTAAAGAATCTAAAATCCTACAGTCTAGTATGGAGTAACAACTTTTATGAACTCATAATTTGATTTAAAATTATTTTTGAAATGTTAAGTTTCCCACTCTATGATTAAATGATTCAGACTGATAATTTACTTAAAAGCACCCACAACCATCACATCTTTGCTTATAAATAAATGAACTATAAATAAATTACCATAAATATTCACAAGTGAATAAGTAAGACCAGTGTTATCTTAATCCATCATCTTCAGGCTGAATTACCACTCTGTGTTTTCTTTATGTTTAAACAGGATGAATTCTTTGGAAATGACAGTTAGTTCAGAATGTAGCTGTTAAAACTCAACCTATATTAGCTGCTACTGTGTTGTCAGGTGTGATTTAAAGTGTCAATTACTGTTATGTGATGACTCATAACACACAGTTTTCTGTGTCCTTCTGTCAGACCAAGGTTACTTTTGCCCACATCGTCTCAAAGGAATGGCCGAAAGGAGGAGCTCTCACTGAAAAGTCTTCAATCTGAAGATTATTTTCCAATGGATCAACATCCTTTGAACTTGCCAACTTTTTGGATGCTTCATAAAGACTATTTATTTTCTTGTTTTGCCAACAGATGGTATGAATTTCTAGGAGAAGATGCAAATTGCTTTTGCAAGTTGGTATTTTTATTTCCTGCAGCAAACACTATCTCTCTAGATGCAGTAAATGTATTTGTTTTAATATCCAAATATATGTTATCTTTTAGTAGGTAATGATACGTACAACTGGCTGTCAATTGAAGGAAAAAAAAAAAAAAAGAAAGAAAGAAAAGCAACCAAACACCACTACAGTTCTGCACTACCAGAAAAACTTTATTTTATTTGGCTTGACACATCTTGCTACAAAGGAAGGTGGCTGCCAGCAGATGTTACAGCAAATGGAACGGGCCATCAACACTAGAAAGCTACCTCCAGCTCTGCACTAACTCTCACTTTAACCTCTTATTTTCCTCAATTTACTTACCCTGACAAGACAGTTATGTTACAGTCTATACCACTATCTAAGCCTACAACTGATTACATTTCTCTTCTTAATTTCTTCCCTTCTTGCTTCTCTCTTCCCACTTAATCTCCCAAACCAGAGAATGTGCTGTCTTAATGCTTTAAGTCCACTCTAGATGCTGTTGAGCCTAGTTTACATGTTACTTTTATCAAGCTCTCTATAGATTTATTGGCTAAAATTCAAAACAATTATTCCACCACTGTGCTTTGCATACTGGATGCACTTGACATTGTTATGACTTTCCATTGGAAAGCCTCTCTTCTCCAATATACTGCTTCTTTTCCCTGTTTGATGATTTCCCCGCCCCTCTCCACTTTTCCTCTTCAGTTGCAAAGCACCCCAAACTGAAATATCAAGACTTGCTTTATCTCTGTCCCAGTATTTGAGTGGATTCTCTCTTGTAAACAAGGCAATAGATATCTTTTTTACCCTTAATGATTCACATGTCTAACTTGCATTCCTTCTATCCAAGTCATAGTAATCCTGCCTTGCTAAAAATTACCCATGAGTCTCCAGACGTGAACTTAACATTGCCAAGATGAATTTTTTGTGCTAAAGTCTTCGCATCTTCAATGCAGCTAACAGCACCAGTATCTTCCCTGATATTCTAATCCATAATATTGGTTTGATCCTTGGAATATCACACTTTAACTCTCAGATTCAGGCTAGTTACTAAACTAGACTATTTTTCCTGCAAATCACCTCCAAAATGACAAAGTAAAGTTTAAGTGTCTTGCTCATTGATAATCTCTTATTTGGCTTCAATGCCTGCAACTCTTATTCTCTCAAGCTGATCCTCATTAAATTATCTTCCCAGTTTATTACTTAATTGAATCATCTCCTGATATGTCTTCCCATTAACTTCCATTTTCATTTATATAACCCTCAAGACTTCAGACTTAATGCTTATGTTATCACATGACTGCTCCTGATTTTGCCTTAATAATATCAGCTTCAACTGCACAACTTCCAATAATAATTTATTTTTCTTTTCCCATCATCATCCCTTACGAGAAGGGATAAACTTGTAAGCAAAATCCTAAATCCATTCTCAGTACCCCTCTTAAAACTCATAAGACATATAACAAAGAATAACTTCAGAATGACTTAGCAAGACATTTTACAGTCTATGACACATTCTTGCTCTGTTCCTCATCTTAGTGCCTTGTGCGTCTTTCAGATCATACAGCACATGCTCTTGTATCAAATGCAAAAACAGCAACCATGTAATTTTTGAGGAAAGAAATTTAGCTGTTAATATGATCTTGCACAAGAGTCAGACTCACACTCTTCCAGTATGACGTATATGGAAAGATTTTGCAGACTTCTCTGATTTTGAGGTTGAAGATGGAAACAAGACAAAACAGTCTCAGCTATGGAAAATTCTGTGATCTGAGTTCAGTATTTTAAATGAAAATGTTGGTAATTTTTGATCTTAGAATGTATCCATTTTTTGACAGGGTAAAACCCCCAAAACCTCTGACCACTGTCCATCCCTCCCTTGTTAATTTCTGTTACAGGCTTGAAATTAGCAAGACCAGACAAATAGATTTTAACACATTATGCACCAAAACTTTTTATGGACTGCTGGATTTTTAACTGGACTAATCTTTTAACTCAACAGGTCACCTTTTAGTATTATGAAATAAAATCATAGAAATCAGTCGTTGAATAGTCATTATAGAGAAACAGAATAGAATTTCTTGTGCAAGTATACAAATGTATTTCGACAGCTATACAACTCTATTTATGTAAGGTGATAAAACAACTGCTATTCCATTCTCTTGCCCATACTGAGTATTTAATGTAAAATTGCCTATATGCTTGTTCTGTGAAAACTACTTTATAAAGAGATGAATAAGAGGCATCCTAGAGACCTAATTACATATAAGAACTGCAGTTAATTAAGATACATACAGCTCATCTGTTGAACAGTCATTTTTGCAAAATTAATTATAGCTTTGTTCATCACATTCTGCAGTGATGAATACTAATATTTAAATTGAGTATCACTATAATTCAAAATTTAAAGATACTAAAACCATTAATTTTCACAGCTCTCTTTGATGTATGTATTTTTGTACCCACATTACATTCCCCATTAAAGATCAGAGGCATGGAGTGGTTCCCCAAAGCCAAATACTCAAGTACCAAGCCAAGATTAAAATTTTAAGTTTTACAGCATCAGTTCAATCTCTTTTAAAACACATTGCTCTTCTGAAAACGTGGAAGAATTAATCAATAACTACAACCAGGCAGTTCCATTGCAAAACAAGAAATGCTTCATATAAGTAGATGTACACTGAAATGAATATAAAACCAAAGAAAGATACTGTCATCAAGAACACAGACATAATTTTTCAGCAATGTTAAGGCCCAGTTTGCCCTATACAAGTCACTGAGGTTTTCTCATTGACTTTTTCCGAAGAAAACAGATTTGAAATATCTCTATAATGAAGATAATTTTCAAAATTAAGCATGGTTGACATCACAAAATGTAGTAAGTTTGCATGCATGCTGAATGTGTTTAAAAAGAAACACATTACAAAGCACAAACACATGGGTTTAAGTCAGGCATAGTCCAGTCATGACAAAGCTATTTGCCTAAGCTTTATAGAACTTACTCTGATAGGAAGTACGGATCCGTTTCGTTAAATCTGGATAAAAGTTAGACAGGCCACGCATGCAAAAGTTGTCTTTGGAACATGCCAGTACACCAGCATCAGCAGCAGGCAGAGGAAAGAGAGAAAAAACAGTCTAAAGTGAAAGGAAGTGGTATCATAACCAGCATCTAGAACAGCCAAGGTGAAGAAATTTCAGCAGATGCTTACCTTCCAATTGGGAAATATAACAAGAAAAATAACCAAAAAAGTAAAGGAGGTGGGATGGATGGTAAGAAAGCAGCTGAGGCTTTATTTAGATGTGTAGTTTCTATGAGCAAACTAGAAGCGCATATTTCTTTTTGCTATACCAGCTACCCTCTGCCATTCATACCAGCCTCTACAGCACATTGCTCATGGGTTGCTGCTCAAATTACTTTGGGAGCTGCTGTAAGGCTGGCTGAACAAGACAGAGAAGCTGAAGGTAGCTTAGACCCACTTGTCCCTTCTCTCCTCAGCTATGCCAAATTTATATCCTTAACACCTGGCACTTGACGAGAACTAAGCTTGCCATGAGGTCTTTCAGGAACAGAAGTAGGCCTGAAGTCTTACATTTTACTCTCTAAATTTCAATTTCTGTTTGGTGTACAAACATGTTCTCAATTAAATCCTGGAGAAACAGGATTTCATGATTTAGTGCAAGGTCTGCTGATGAAAATGCTGATGTCATAAACTCGCTATAATCCACTGCTTTTCTAATTTTAAAGTTAGATTTAAAACTCAATGTTTTCAAACACATTTTTAATTTTAATTCTAAAACTTCAAGCTATGTAAAACACATTTCATAATTGTGTCTGACTCTAGTATGTTACTGTGGAATATGAGAGTTAAAAGACTGGAAACAGAAGATCTTTGGACTTTCTTCTCATACAAGTAAATTTTTTAGGTAATAAAAAACATATGGTAAAATTTAGCTGTACTGACAGACTAATATTTCTTACACACAAGGCACAATAATAGCTCTGACTTACAAATCTGATCCTCTTGGTGTTAAATTTTAAAATGGGGTGCAGCTGGATTTAGTAAGTTTATACCAAAAGCTTCAATTCACTAAGTCACTGATTCGAGCTACTTGTGCTACCTACTTAACATGTAGGTACAGGTGTTACAATTCTCCAAACACAACTGCCTCTTCAGATACCAATGAATAGCACTTGGCAGAAGATACGATTAGGTTTAAATTGAAATGTTACCTATTGGTATGAACTTATCAAAACCAGAAAGAAAATAGCACATAGACTATACTTCAAGAGACTGCCAGAGAAACAATTTACTGTTCTGCTCACTACAATTTTTTACAGACTCAGCCAAGGGAATTACTTGCTGACCTCCATCCCAAAAGAATAAAATTCATATAACACTTTGTTTCTGAGAAAATGTCAGTACCTAAAGCACATCAGGTTTCTTTTGTCAATTTATAGAAACTCCATTGGCCGGCAAGTAGTCATGCATTTCAAAAGCACTATAAAAAGCCACAGGCAAAAAAACCCAAAGAACATATCAGGCTCATAAACACAACAATTTATTTCCTACCTGCAGCAAACTGCTTGCTTTTGCGAGGTGAACGGGGTTGACGCTGGTATGGATCGCTTGATCCATACAGGTCAAGGGTTCCCATGCTCAGCAGTACTGTCCTCTGCATGAAGTCCACAACAGCCAAACCATTGCAGTTTCCAAATGCCACTCTGAGAAAAGAAATGTTCCTCAATGGTATTAGTAATATGTAAATAGGTGGTGCAAACAGTAATTGTTATTTATTATTATGAATTCCGCACAAACATTTTCTTCAGAAACTACTCAAAGCTTATATTTTATAATTCTTACAGATTTGCAACCTGGATTTTTAAAATTGTGTCCTGAAACACAGAAACTAACTTTCCAGAAAGCAGACTCCCCACGTGAGCTCACTTTCTGTGTCAAACCCATTGCAATAACGTCTATGTGTTGCTTTACTAAACAATATAATTCCAGTAATAATGACGTAAATTAAGCCTACAAATCTGGATGTAGATCTTAAAAGTGTTTATACATATATAAGAAATAAGTACATAAATTAAAATATAAATGCATGTATAAATAAGTATTTTAATCTAAATATAAACGATAAATTAAACATATTAAGCTGTATTGTGGAGATACCCACATACCAAAGGTATTTATAAAATTTCCTTCCAATTCTGTCAGATTGGCTACAGCACGGATTCATGCTAAAACAGTCTCTACCTCTCTGAAATGCTTCTACAAATGGCATTTTGATGTGGTTAGATTTATGGGCAAAGATCTCCCAACTGGTGTAAGATCGCCTAAGATCTGGGCTGCAGTCTTGTTATAAGGAAAAAGAGAAGGAGCAATTTATTTCTTTTGCTGCCTAGAAAGTCCTTTTCAAAGCATTCTGCCCCAATTATTCTTTATTGCTTCTACTGATTTCCTTCTGACACCAGTTTCAGAAAGAAGGAGGAAGTTGTATTGGACCAGCAGCACTTTCTCCTCCTCTCCCATAGAATTTTTTTCTGGTCTTGTTTTTTCCCCAGCTTGGAAGGGGTGGAGGCTGAGGGGGAAAAGGAAGACAACAATGCATCTATCTACGGAAAAGGAAGAAAAAAGGTAAAAGGAAGAAAACAACAAGACTCTAAACAGGTTTGTATTTAAGACCTGGGAGAAAGTTTGAAGCTACCCATAGCATATGGAAGTGCATATATGTCAGCAGATAATATTGTTGCATCATATTCTCACTAAAGCATTAAACCTATTTAAGATTTAATATTAAAATAGACAAGGAAAATTGACTCATTTCTTTCTGATTTAAATACTGGCAAATAAATTCACAGAGCATATGGTTATTGAAAGGATCCATATGCTAAACTCTTGACACTGCATTTTGGGGGACTTGATTTAAGCAAGAAGTGTCTCCTTTTCCATGAGACTGCAATTTTAACTTTCAGATAGAAAGGATTAGAGGTACAGTCACAAGAAAATTCAAAATCCCAAACCATGCTCCATCAGATTAAGAATCATTTATGATCAAGTTCTGTCATTTTCTAAACAAAGTAACTAAGGTGGTCAGTTCAAACCCCTACAAAATATGTAGGCACTGAGCCTAAGTGAGTCATGCACTCACCTCCACCTGAGTTTTCTTAATATAGCTCTTCAATATCTTAAAGGATATAAATGAATTTGTGTGTGGAAAAACAATATGGAAAGCGAGAAGTAACATGATAGAGGAAGGGGAAGCAGGGTAGATAGAACATTTTCTTCTATTGTACCTTTTCTTCCTCTGCTTCCATTATTAAAAAAAGAGGGTTCCATATCGCAAATATAAAAGGTAAAGGGGGAAAATTAGGTGAGCTTTTCTCTTTTGTCAAACTGGCAAATTAAGGCACCATCTACAACACTGGGTCAAATTCTACTGGTTGTTACTACAACGTGTTTTGTACCCTTGACTTAACAGTGACTTTAGTACAGCATCTATGGACATACTATGAACATACTATTTTTTTTTCCCCCATTGACTCTTCATTAATCTGTAGTTTAAGAAACTACTAATATACACCAGCTTAAAGTGTGTGCAAATACACTTTTATTTGGCAATATTTTGTGCTTGTGTGGATAGAATGTCAGGTGCACTGAGGAATAAACTCCATGTTTTATGAACGTAGAGTAATAGCTGTTTCATAAATTACTAAAGTCTGTTTTGCTTAGTAGAGGAACAAAATAATTTTTAGAGAGTTTCTCTGGGACAAAAAGGAATTCTGTCTGTTGCATTTGCCAGAAAACCATTCTGTCTTATATGTCTTCATGTTTCTTGACACAAAATTGACTGATAAAGAATAGCAAAATGTTATTTTGCTATTGGTTTTTGGCATTCTTGTATTTGGTTTTAAAGCATATGTTAACAGGCAATGCCAGAGAAAAGATACTGAATCAAAAAAGATTACTGCTCTAAAGTGTGCTAGTAATTCTTCTGTTAATAATCCCTGTGTTCTAGGTGGAGAAGAAAAATAAAGGAACAAAATAACGAGTGTCAATCTCATCTGTTAATACTTCAGGGAAAAAAACCTAATGCCATCTGCATTTTGAAAATTATTAACCTGAGATTTATTTATTTTGGAAAACATGAGTCACAAGAAGAGCTAGTGATCATTCACTCTATGGCCAGCAAATCCACAAAATGTATCATCACTTCCTGGTATACATGTTTTTAATAAGTTCAAATGAAAGCATGGATATAGCATTTCTTACAACTAAAAAAATTACTTTATCAAGAAAAACCAGAAACTGCTCATTGATACGTAACACTTCTGAGTAAAGATAAGAAAATCTAGACAGACATTACTATTAACAAGGCTTAAAATAAATTGCTAACATCCTATCTTTATGAAATCAAATACAAAATAAGCATAATGCATTTCTCAAATTGAGTGATGACTACAATTAACTGCTAGGAGATATTTTATTCTGTGGGTATCTTTCATAGAAATGTCCTAAAATCCTTGTTAGGCATTTCTTGACAATTAGAATGTAGATTGACTGAAAATTTTTATCGCATGAGCTGGTAAGGATTTTTCAGAGGCTGTTTTCTGGCCAGCAGAACGTACTTTAAAACAAATTCATTACTTGTATTTAACCTTGTAGATCTTCATCTGTAATAGAAACATTTTGCAATTTTTTCTTTTCTACTTTCATAACGTAAAGAAGATTCTGATTATTCATTTAAACACAAATAAAACAGGGGTTAATACTTCTAATTTGTAGCTTGGCACTGTTAACAGTAAATAAACCAGTCCTGTTTCATGGGGCAGTAACACCAGAAACACTAGGTCCTTATTATTTGTAATATACAGTTACAGAAAACAAAGTAATTAAAAGAACATTGGAAACAGCCACTCCAGAACATACTTAATATCCTAAATTTTCCTTCTAGTTAAACTGATTAGTACAGGAAAAAAATACTAGGCAAAAGATGACCCAAATATCCCTACAACTAGCATGTCAAGAATGTCATATCCGCAAGCTTCGTGACAAAGTGACACAATTTTTCCACATTGTGAAGCTAAGGTATTAAACAAAAATTCTGATGAAAGACTGTATTTTGTCTTAGACACAAGGAAAAAGTTGGGAGACACAAGAGACAAAGAAAGAGAAAAGACCATGCAAAAGGTATTTAAAGAAACAGGCCTTTCTTTGGTAGCGTTTGTAGGACAGTTAAATTTAGGTTATTGGGCTATTTTACCGATACATGCATTCATTTCTGAAACACTCATGTATCTAGTATATGGTGTTTTAAAGGAGGCTGTCCTGTAAACTATTACTACTCCCAACAAAGGACACAACTTAAAACATTCAATTGAATAAGGCATCTTTTGTAAAACTCTGTGACTACTAGGAGAACTGCAGACTGTCAGAGTAGTTTATAAGTGAGAGAATGGTGTGATAATTCCTGAAGTCAGATGCTACCTTGAGGCCTGAGACCTGCAAGGGAACAAATCAGGCAAAACCCAACAATTTTCACAAGTGATAAATGCATGGATACGGTAAAACAAAAGAAACTTCCAGAATTCAGAAATAGGAAGCTGTCTGGAAATTCAGGCCAAAGACTTGACAAAACAACCTCAAAAATGACAATATTTTTGCACAAATGTAAAGGCTATGCCTAAAATTTTCAAAGTCTTTCATGAGAGCCAAGTGACTTCCTGAAAATCAGTAAGAGTCAGACACCTACCGCCCACCACAGCTTATAGTTTTTATTACAGTAACACCTTCTACAGGGAAAATAATTTTAATGTATCCGGGCAACACTTGGTGAGAGGAAACATTAAAAATTGGTAAACAAATTGAACCGGAGGGAAAAAATAGACACAGATATGATCACTGGCACTTCCACACAGAATTTAGCATTTGAATGTTCGTTATTCCATTTTCAATTTCAGGTCACTGGTTCCCTTGCAGAGAGTAGCACAGACACAAAAATGCTGTTTTCATAAGATAATTTCCAACTAGATATGATGTAATGATAAATAACATTGAACACTTAATCACATCACCATTTCTATGAAATGTATTTCACCTTGGTGATCCTTTCAAAACAACTTTAAAAATTACAGATTTGAAAGGTAATTGGATTTTATTTGAAAGGATGGACAGAATAATGTGAAAAGATTCAGTCTTTTAAATAGGAATAGTAAAAGTATTGGCAAGAATAGCAGTTGAACATCTCATATTACAATCTTTATGTGAATTCAAATAATTTTCCCCCAAGAATCTAGGTTATAGCACCTTTTGACTATTTTGAGTCTGACTTTAACTGTCTGTGGGAAACTTCAAACTTAAATTGGAAAATACATGATGTAGTACAATAAAAAGCACATCAATTCAAGCTTAATCTTGAGTTACTTACAGTCCATAAGCAGAGTTGACGGCAAGACTGGTAATCTGTTGCGGAGGCTCACCATCCACCCACACCAACTGAATAACAAGATCTGCTTGGTATCCAGGAGGCATTCGCACAGGTCGAGTTTTAACACTAAGAAGAAGATGTATAAAATAAGAACAAACAAACAAACAAACAAACTGGGCTGTGAATAACAACTGCTTCTCTTGAAAAAATTCTAGTGAAGCACAATCCATTAAAAAGTCCAGCGCAGTACCAGTACTTGCAGCATACTCTGCATATACATATACATTTAGAATAGGCATTCCAAGCGGAACAGGGCTATTTTGGAGGAAGTCCAGATTTTGACATTCATTTCTGCTGTAGAAGCAAATCTGAAAACTTCAACATTCCCAAAAAAAGAAACTCTGGAGAAGATGTAAGTGGGGGTCAATAAAAATAATTTTTACTTAATCATTTTTCTTTGATTTTCCTTTTTCAGAATATTTTCTTACGCTATATAACACACACTTTAAAAATCATTGTAAACAATCAACTTGAATGGAAAACCTAAAATAGTTTCTTCTGGAACTTTGAAACAGGAGATTTCTGTATTTCTGGAACTTCGTTGCTCTGAAGAAAAGCATGGTAGAAAAGTGCAAAGAGGCAAGAGAAGATGTACCTTTCTGCAGTGGTCCTCACCATTGTATATTCAAAACTTATGGACTGGTCAATTGTATTTGTTCATCTAGTGCAAACAAGTCCTGTTTTCCTCTTAGGAGTAAAGGCACGTAATACGTGACCCAGTCTTAATGAATGAATGCTTCCTACAGAAACTCAAACATAATTATTAGCATCTCTTCATATTCTGTTCTGACAAGTTCAGTGACTTGGAAAGCTGGTAGTGAAGGTGTACATACTAAAGGGGAGTGTAAGAACTGAACACTTCTGTATGACTGTCTTATGCGTGCTCTTGACTGGTAGAACAACATGATGATACATTGGAAGAAGAAATTATGCAATAATAGCAATACTTTGAGGTATTCATGTTATTCATCAGTACATCCACAGTGCAGATAGTAATTTATACATAAAACCCCCTAGCCAGTGCATTTTTATTATAGCTGTAAATTATGAGACTGCTTATATTACATCACTCTGCACACAGTCATAAGACACTCAATCACTTATAATCTTCTATGCCTGTAAGAAACAGTACCCAAAGCAAGACTAAGAATCAGAAGAGGAAGGAGAGTAGCTTGTTAACACAGACATAGATTACAACTGCAATTTTGGGCACCTAATATTTCTTTCTGCCATTAAGTACTTCTCCATACAAATATCTCTACCATAAATAACTTAAGTAGTATTATCCTATGTACTGGATGTCAGAGCAGAAATCTTTGATGACTCTGATGATGCAGACTATCTGCTGAATGTGACTATGATGTGATTCAGCAAGCTTTCCAAGCAGCTCTGGCCCGATGGATCAGATTGGGAAAAAAAGCAATTAATTTCTATTTAGAAGCAAGTAAGCAAGCACTTCTTTCAAGAGAGGATATTCAAAGTTCTCATTCAATAAAATCAGGGCTACCAGGATTTTTGTAGCTACACTGACTGCATCTGTTGGGACAGAGGCCTTGATGGCAAATAAGGCTACTGGCAATCTTGGAAAACTGAAAATAGGTGCAGAAAACTGAAGTAAAATGAAATAAAACAACCACAGAATGACACCAGGACAAAAGTTCTAAAGAAGACAACTCCAGCAGCACAATGGATAACGTGCAATTAGTGCTCTAATTCTGATAGAAGTCAAGAACAGAGGACTGTGCAATACTTCTCACACTTTTATGGTCCAATAAAAGAAAAGATTGGATACAGATGTACGTTATGACATGAGAGAAAATCTCCAGTTCAGTATTAGCAGTAGAAGCACTTGAAAATACTTTTTGGAAAAGTTCTTAAAGCGTAAGGACTATTAAGAAACACTCTGTGCCTGACACTCCTTCCTCATGCTTTTCCCCTGCTCCAGTGTGGGGTCCCTCCCAAAGAATACAGTCCTTCAGGAAGAGACAGCTCCAGTGTGGGTCCCTCACAAGCCACAGTTTCTACCAGAAAGCCTGCTCCTGAGGGCACTCCTCTCCATGGACTGTAGCTCCTGCCAGGACCCTTCTCCAACGTGGGCTATCCATGGACTGCAAGGGGACAACCTGCATCACCATAGTCTCTTACATAGACTGCTAGGAACCTACTCCAGTACCTGGAGTGCTTCTGCCCCCCACCTCCTTCTCTCTCCTTGGTCTATGCAAGACAGTTTCTCATGTCTTTTTCTTGCTCCCCTTTCACAGCTGCTGTGAAGCATTTTTTGCCCTTTTCCCAGAGATGCCACCCTCTTGGCTGAGGGGCTCACCCTGCGTTGAGTCAGTTGGAGCCGTCTGGAGCCGTCTGTGTCCGACATTGGTAGTGCTCTGAACTGGGGCCACCTGGCAGCTCCCCGTGGCAGCCCCTGGGCACCTGTGCCTGATACATCTTTGGTAACTGCCTTTTCAAAATACACTCACACCCTGTCTCGAATTGTTTAACCATTTCAGTAATACAGTTTATGCTGCACTGCTGCTGTTTTTATTGTAGAGGGCTCACTAGCCTTGCCAAATCTTTCCCTTATTTACTATTTAATGAGAAAGGCACTCCTCATCTATCTTTCTAAATGCATTTCCTTAAGAGTGGCTTGGCACACTATTCTATTTCTTCTGCCTGTTGTACTTTTCAGACCTGACATGTCCATTTATCCAGAGCAGTAATCAGCCACTTGTCTCAGATCTTGTCATAGGAAAGACATGACAGCAGAGTTCATCAAGCAGGATGCTTTTCTCCTGTCCTTCCTCTGTCCTCATTACCCAGGAAAAGCTGTGAGAACAGACCTCTTAGCTACCAGTCTGGACTACCACCCCTCCCTTCCCAGCTCAAGGTTGTGGCAATCACAAGGGCAAAAGGAAAGCACTCAACAGCCACAGTCTTGACTCAGCCTGGAAGGGAATCTCATTGTGACAATGCGTACACAGTGGAGATGAACAGGACTTTATCTACTTGCTTAGAGACATGAAAGTAACAACCTTCATTTCCTTGCACAAGGAGCCTTGTTACCCATGGCTGGTGATAGAATGCAACAGATGCAGCAACATACTACAATTCTAGCATGCCAAAAAATTACGGGAGCCAAAAAGTAGCACTGGAAGTAGTGAGATAAGACTTTCTTAAGTGTGGGTTGATCAAGCCAGAGTAAGGATGTGGTGTAGCATGGTTGCACAAGACACCTTGCTGGAACTAATACATGGCTTTGTTAAGCCTGGAGAGAAGCAATAGCAGGAACAGGAGATGGTGCAAGTGAAGAGCCAGCTGGTGCTGCTGGTGAAAGAGCTTAACAGTTTGTTGTTAGATGTGTGATGCCTGCAACTTTCTCAGATCCTGAAGCCTCTTCAAACTCCATAGTCCTATCAGAGTATATCTATTAAACCTGAGGATATGGGATCACGTATCTGGGTATCACATACCTGGATATCACAGCAGAAAATATGCAGCATTTCAGGATTGGTACTGAGACTTTCACTTGAATCTCCAAGACATAAACACCTCTCCTCTTCACGACCTTGACTTGCTCTTGCCTTTCCCCCTCTCTGACTGCAGAAGCACATAGGCTGTGTAGCAAGCTTTTGGAGGTGGGGGACGGAAGGGTTGCAGGGGTGGCCTCTGTGAGGAGAGGCCAGGGGCTGCATCATGCCAGACAGCCTCATCCTAGACGGTTCCAACTGGTTCTGCCACAGACCCATGGCAGGACACAGCTGAGCTGCTCAGCCAAGCTGGTGGCACCTCTAGGAAAACAAATTTAAGAAAAGGTAGAAAATACTGCCTGAGGGCAAGAAGTCAGGGGAAAAAAGCAAGAAACAGAAATGCAAGTACCAGGTACAGAAGGAGATTCCCCTGCAGCCCATGGAGAGGACCACAATGGAGCAGATATCCACACTGCAGTCCCTGGAGGACCCTATGGTGAAGCAAGTGGAAGGAAATGTGGCTTGTGAACACTGGAGCAGGTTTATCCTGAAGGACTGTATGTCACTGGAGGCACCTTGCACCAGAACAGGGAAAAGTGTGAGGAGGAAGGAGCGGCAGAGAGGAGCTGTTATGAAAAGACCACAACCAACATTCCCCATCCTTCTGTGCTGCTCAGGGTGGAGTTGGAAATGAAGGAGTGAAGCTGGGAAAAAGAGGGAATGAGGAAGAGGTGTTTTAATTTTTGGTTTTGTTTCTCAAGTTGTTTGATTTGCCTATGGCTGTAACTGATAAGTGACCTCCCTGTCTTTATCTCAACCCATGAGCATTTCCATCTTATTTTCTTCCCCTTGTCCTGTTGGGGAGAGGGAGTGACAGAGTGGCTGTGTGGGCACGTGGTAGCTAGCCAAGGTCAATCCACCACAGTTGACAATAGCTTTATATTGTTTTCTATTAACAGAAAACCTCTGCTTAAAATATTGTACTTTCTTACCTATTCTGCTGGCACTAAAGTTTTGCCTTTTCCTTTGTTCAGAAGATACATATACATGAGCATTTCTGAAGTGACGCTGTCCACAAGCTTAAAGAAGCCCTGGACTACTCTTCTCTTTTGACATAAAAGGAACCAATTTCCTACTTTACTTTTTTAGCTGAGCCTCTTCTAACTTTCTAAACTGAAATTAACAGCACATTGTTCAGAAAACTGTTCACTCTCACAGTGACAAGACTTGATTATACCAATGATCGATATGCAGAGAGGCTCTTGCTTCTACTTATTGCTAGAACAACCAACATCAGGTAATTTCGTTATTTGTCCTATTGGAGGGTTGGAAAAGTGTTGAGGGGTCACACCTGTGGGGAGGAGTGGACAGGAGAGGTGATCCAAAACTGACCAACTGGGGTATTCCATCTCATGCGCATCATGCTCAGTATAAAAGCTGAGGGATCAAAGGGCCAGCTCTCTTTCTTCGATGGCTGATGTCCAAGGAGGACCCTGCCTGTCTGTCTGTCTGTCTTTGATCCCAATCTGAGCGTTCCTGACTGCAGATCTGAAATCCGGCTCCTGTCAGTCACCAAGTCCAATCTCAGATTTTTCTCGACGCCTGTTGGTGACATGATTGTCATCCTGGGAGCTTGATATGGTTTTGTATATACTGTATACTTTTTTCTCTTTTTTAAAAAATGTTATTGTTATTTTCATTATAGTAGCTCAGCTTTTTTTCCTAAACTCCTGAATCTCTTTAATCTCTTCCTCTCCTCTCTTCTTCTTAGAGGAGGCCATCATCTGTTGTTCTTATTGGTCAAAACCATGACAACTACCCAGTAGTATTTGTCATGAACATCTGTGAACTCAAGCTGCTAAGGGAGGGGAGTCTTTTGAGACCAGGAAAAACTGAACTACAAACGAGTTATACAAAATGAAGATGTACTCTTTTCAAACAAACTTCACAGCAAGCAGAAGCTGAATATTTTATACAAATAGTCCTTCAGAGCATCCTTGTGATGAGGCCCTTCCACTTCTTATGTCTGTGAATATGCCTTTAAGAAGCATACTAATGGCGGTGTTTCCATCTTGCATCCCATTTACAATTTTTCAGCTCCTGCCCTTAAAAATGTTATAAAAAGTAAAAAACCAGGTAAATTAGTTCAAAGAAACAGGATTTAAACCTAATGCTTAGGCTTAGGCTTTCAGCTGAGCAGACATACTTTCCATCTGTATTTTCTAATGAATAACTGAAGATGGGGAACACGAGAGTCAAGCATGCTGCTATGGTGAGTCCCAACAAGTATCTGTCGAGCAATGTACTTATCCTTTTCTTCTTCTAAACAAATTATCATGAGACTGAAAATGACCGCAGAATTAATTCTGATCATCTAAAACATGGTTTTATTATGATATTACTTTTCCGATGTGTTTTTAACAAGATGCTTGAAAAATCAGAATGTGAAGTTCCTTCTAAGTTTTCTTTCAGATTGCTGCTACCTGAGCAAGAAAAGCAAACACCTTTCTCTATTTTTCACTGCAAATTTGAAGATGTTCTTTGGTAAGACGGATGTTATTTCACAGGGATTTTTCTCTTAGCATTGAATAAGCTGTAGTTGGTCAAAGACAGTAAGACTGGAATAAAATAGTTTCAGATTTCATGATTCAGTTTATCATTCCCAGGTTCCTGTGACATGTTCTTCTTTAAGAATGCTTGAGCTGCTTCCCTGTTTTCACTAACCACCTTGCTTGAACAGTAATCTTTAGTTCTTCCTCACCTTGTTTTGGATCGCTTTTTAAAAATTCTTTATACTATAAGCCTAAACAGACTGCAGGAGTATGCACAGAAGGAATGCAGATGTTTCAGTGATTTTATTGACTTGTTCTTGTTATGCTATACTGAATTTGGTTGCTGCAAAGTTTTGGGGTTTGGTTTTCTTTATGAGATAACAACAACAGTTCTTTTATTGTTTTGGAGCTACTTGGAGCTATTGTCAAAACCTTTGATTGACCTAATTTTGGGATGATACTAAAAGTCTGGGAACAAAGACTTACATTCTGGGTACAGCTCCTTTTATGACAGTATTTACATCAAAAAAATTTCTCTGCATAATCAGAAGTACATGAGATTTTTATTACTACAGCTGCTGATTTATTTATAAAATCTTCTGCAATAAACAAGAACAGTATTTATTCTGCATTGCTGCTTGCCTGTCTTGGTAACACTTTTGGTTTCAGAAAAATGACAAGTTTTTATTATTTCAGCCCCTTCAATCACTTTCTAGTACTTGTACCTACCTATTCACCAACAGAAACCCATTCAGTCATTCTGACTTCTGACAAAATTATACAGAGTGGAGTGCCACCCATTTGCCCTAATGAGGCTGAGAAGCAGATATGAAAATAAACACAATGAAGCCAAGAATAAAAGCTACTCTGTATATAAAAATTTATTGGATTATCAATATAGTTCAAGTTGTGCACTCATACTCTGTGTGTAGGTGGGTGCAGCTTTATGTTACTACCACTGTATCTTAGATTCTGTACTGCTGCCCACTTGAATGACTTTCATAAAACGTCAACAGCATCATCCAAGTCTCTACTGGGTTTTTTGTGCTTCCAGCACCACTTTCATTTTGTCATCGTAATTCTGCTTAGAACAGAAGTATTTTGATAGACAGGAAATGTGGACCTGGTTAGGCTTTGGGGAAAATTTGTGGATTTTTACATGCCTTTCCTTATTGAAAAGGATGATATTATACACAGTATACTTTTATACAAATGCAAGAGGGAGTCTGCCAGCAGTTCTATTGGTATAATTACTTTGAATTTGAAAAATCAATTCTCTGTCAAAATAAATTTACATTTATTTTGTATAAAATAGGACAAAAATTAGTTGGCCAGTTTAATGTGAGATTGTATGGAGTACAATGTATGGAAGCAAAGCATGGAAACATTCCATGATTGTACGGAAACAAACTTCTGAAAACTAACCAGCAGAACCTCTACTGGTTCATTACAGCTTTTCTACCTCCAACAACAAAAATTCTTTTCCTCTGCAGACCAAATCAAGTAAGAATCTCTTAAGGGAAAATCCTAGCCACTAAAATAATCAATTGCATTCTTGCTGATTTCAATTTCATGAATAGATTTCATATTGGGATTTTTTTAATAACTTCTCTCTGTCTCTTCTATTGATTTTGATGGTTTACATTAATGACTAAACTGAGGTCTGAGGATCAACTGCCTGACTGAATGAGGTGGACAAATGAACAGGATGCCAAAAAATACTGTTAATTTTACAAAACCAATGTTATTATATTGTCTTTAAATGCTAATGCTATTTTCAGGAGCTCAATAGCCCAAAATATCTGCAAAGTCAGGCAATGTTCATTTAAACTGTTTTTGAAATAATTGAGGCATTTAAAATATTTAATAATAATTATACTGAAATAATAAAGAATTCAGTAAAATGAGAGCAATTGTTATTGGCCATACACTATAATTGCTGGAAAATTACAGTTTATGGAGTTTTGTACAGAACTTTGTTTTGCAACTATTCAAACCCATAATTTATCTGCTTTATTAGTAAGAACATATTCATCTACTCCAAACAGTGGTAGCGTGTACTCTAGCAGACAACAATTTGCTTCTTTCTGAAGATTAAAGATGTATATATTTCCACACAGTGCAACTGTTTCGTAATTGTATATTTCAAAGATTTGTTCATGAGTATGAACACAGTTTTCATCCCTTACACACTATAAAATGTATATACTTCTTTCACAAAGAAAGATTTTAATGTTATACTAATCAATCAAGGAGGGAAAGCTTTACACGTCTGCTTTATGTAAGTTCCTCTGAAATTCCTTGATTTATTCTGTAGTGTTTGTATTCCATTCAGAATTGCAGGTATGAGATAAAGATTTACTCCTAGAAAACCACAAACTTACTCTAACAGTTTATCTTCTCCATAATTACTTCTAGCCTTGTAAAATCCCTTGCTAGTTATTTTGCCTTAACTCTTGTTCCATATTCTGGTGCCTTCTCATTTCGGGTTGCAATTAACCTCTTTTTCTTGAGAGTTGATGGATTGTTAATACAGCAAATAGGAATGCCTTTCAGAAAGATCTTTCAGCAACGGTGTAGACTTACCTAAGACATGGGATACTATCCTTCATTGTTCCTTCACATGCTACAGTGTTGGTACTGCCTGAAAGGCTCTTTAAAGAAGGAAGCTGGGAGGAGGCATCTGGAAATGGAGTAATTATTTCCGGTTCAGGAGTAATGATATCTTCTACTTCATACTGAAGTCGTACCTCTAATGACTTAAATAAATAAAAAGCTAAGTTATAATTCAATAAAGAAAGCTGCCGAAAGTTCTGTTACTTTCAAGTAAGTATCAGTAAGCCTTTTTAAACAAAATAATCCCTCATATTTATCATTATCATTTGTGGGCAAAGAATACTGTCACTTGTTATTTATACAGCCTAACAGCAACATCAGATAGGAACTAGTCATCTACCCTATGCTGATGGAGGAATACATAGGTATATTCTTCCAGTGCTGACTTTAATTCATTGTTAAGTGAAAGGCCAGAACACAACTTCCCAAAATATATTATGAAAGGTAAGTTAACCACTCACCCCCAAATAAATAATATTTCAGCATAAGAAGGCATCATTCAGGAAAAATGTAATGAACACTTTCTCTCTCTTGTCTGTTATCTTTTTCCTAAGCAAACTCATTAAAAAAACGATCATCAACTCTGCCTCCTTACTGCTAGTACAACAGTCTCTACAAGACAGGTTTAGCCATCATACAGAATCCCAACAGTGGGAGCAGCACTGATGAATACATTTCATTTGTCCAAAGATGGGGGTCAGGAAATCAGAGATAACAGCACAAGCCGTTCCATATTCCTTAGACTGAACATGAGTTTGGCAGATTCTAGAATGCAAAGTTCAAACCAGTTACCTTTTGCTTTCCTTATGGGTTCTCTAGATAGGGAATGGGAGACCAACCAGGCCCAGCCACCCTTCAGTTCTTTCCACTAATTCAGGAAACTGTAACTGAAGGACTCCAGGACACAAGGGAAACTGGACAGGGAGCTCAAATCTATGTCAGTAATCATCTCAAAGAATCACAGTAAACATTGGGCAATTCTTTCTATCCCATGAGTTGTCCAAGGAGATTCCCATTTTGAAAAGAACAAAAACCAATGTATAGCCCTCAAAGAGGTAAGGTCTTTGGACTACTAACTGAATAGTAATTTCAGTGCTGGCAGCTTGAAGTGGTCAGAAGAAATTGCAGATGTAAACATTGCAAACTCCATCTTAGTTAGTGATTTCTCACTGAGACATCATCTGTACCAGAATGGAGATTAAGAAAATACCTAAATTTTATGAGATTTGGGAGATACATAAATGCATGACTGCAGGTTGGATATGAAGCAGCATTTGTCTTGTGCCTGCTCTGTCTCCAGAATCTGATTTGGAATGACGCAAATAATACTTCTAGTGAGGAAATCCCAGGCACAACCTATGAATCTAAGGCATATTCAGCAACAGACTTCCCTGATACATGGAGAAACCTTTGAGAAGCCTCCATGCTTCCAATTTACCACAACAATAACATTATAAGACTGATGTCAGGCAGCCAAACTAGCACAGGATCCTTAAAGTGCTGGGATTTGTAGACTGAACTAAAGGTGAGTTCAGTCTGACCAGTTCAGTCTCAGTATAGACAAAGCCAGACAGCCTCAGCACATGTGCATATTCCAACAAAGGCTCCCATACTTTTCATTAAAAAACTCCTGCCATTTAAGAGTGAAGACTTCAACGCCTGCAGCAAAAATGTGGAAACAAAGAGACGAGCCCATCTCAGAGATGCACAAAACCCAAGGGAGCTCAGTGACTAACACCATCAAGATTAGATAATATTAAAGCTATCTTCAGAGAACGATTCCTCATATAAATGATTCTTAATTACAGATGAAATTTGAGAAACCATTAAATTGCACATACTATAACACTTTAGAAAACACCAATTGTAATTCAGCCACAAAAGACAGGAAAATAAAGACATTAAATGATGGGCAATAAAAGATAAGGTGCATTTGCTACGGAACAATATAAGAATACTGAAATGTAGTAATTTTAACAGCATTATGAGCTGGTCAGTAACATGAAATTACTGTTCATTAGTTTTAAAACTTTCCTGAAGGGATAGGTTCAGTTAGCTTAATAATTGCCTCTGGGGGAAAAAAATGAGAGGAAAACAACAGAACAGCTATAGGTAATGAATTTCCTTACCAGATGGCACATGGCTACAGGCCAAAAATGACACATGTTTTTGCCAGCCTAGAACTATAGACTTTATAAAGTACATTAAAATAGCGTGAAAAGGAAAAGAACTGTGATTAGAGAAAGTGGAAAATGAAAGGGAAATTTTGGTTCAGCCTCTGGTGTTTGTTCAGAGCTGACAGACACAAAGAAGTACTTTCTGGTAAGAGAGTGTCTGGAGTTGCAAACTGTTCTCCACCACCAGAGAAAGGCAAGTCTGAAAAAGAGGCAGTCATGTTTAGTTTGGCTTTGCCTTACGAGTAGTCTCCTGTTAAATATCCTAGACGTAAGAAGGAATGTTTTATATTATAAATGTTGTTCAGCCACATGGTTAACAATGGTTGTGGCTCATGTGCAAAAATGTGAGGTTTAAACTGAAGTCTGACTTGCTGTCCAACAATGTTAAGTACAAGGCGATTGCACTGCAGCTAAAAGAACATGAACTGTATGATTCTACATGAAATAAGGTGACTGCTCAAGACATGAAGACATAAAATGGAGTATCTGAACAGGATAAAGCAGTAGAAAGCTTAGGAAAATATCAAGTGCTTAGCCATAAATAATCTGGCGCTTCATATAGTGTTCATTTTTAGGGAAACAAAGTCAGCAAAAGCTCAAAACCCGCTTTTTTCCCCCCTTTTGCTGCTAAAAGCCAGTGATAATTTTCAGTTCCCTTGTTGTGCAAACACTATGAACATAAACTAAAAAGACAAAACCCTCAAGTTAAAAGAGCATTACTATGTACATACAGAATGTGCAATATCTGACAAAAACAGAGCAGCCAGTATTTCTAGGGGAGGTAAGTTCAACAGAGATTTACTGTAACAGAAAGTCTTAAAAGCAAACTATGTCTCAAATCTGTATTGTATGTTACTATTGAAGCAAAAAAGTGGAGAGTTGGCTCCTGAAACCTGGTAGATTTTTTTCACTAGCTTAAGTAGGGTCAAGATTTCACTCAAAAGGTCTAACATGGAATATCCCTAAACATGTATTTATGCAGCTTGATACTAGTTTTATTCAAGTACATGAGCACAGACACAGAAAGGCAATTTGATTTAGAAATTATGTTCTTTTTAAGAGAGTAAAATTCTGAAGGACTTACTGCAATTTCAGTATTTACTTCATGTTTGCTGAACTTGTAAACAACCACATATGCAGAAACTCCTGCCACACAGAAAATTCGGCTTTCGGGACACCAGTACATCATCTGAACGGCAAAAGGATCTTCCTCCACAATCTCAGCTGTAGCTTTTCCTTCTCCTACTTTTTGTTTTTCAAAGACCTTTGATGTTTTTAATTTGTACAACATCTGCAGAGTAACTGGAATATATTAAAACATATAAAAAATACTGACTAACACAAAGCAAATCAGTTATAAAATTCCTTGGTTCCCATTTTCAGCTGTGGCATAACAAAGAATCTTATGAAGGCCTAGGAGGAGAAGATGGGTATTATACAATAACAGATGTTATTCTGGTGTACAGTACCATAGGATATGTATTTAATATTTCCAAAGCAGATATTTGTCTGTGAAATACTTCTTAGTACTTTCTGTGACAGAATGTCAAAGGTCTATGTCAAACATTATGTCCCTAATTAGGCTTATAGTCAATGTTTTAGAGAGACTCTGATAATGCTCCTATTTTCATAATGAGAAGTGAAACTAAGATTTCATTTGTCTGAAGTTATTGTCTTGCTAGAATGTAAAGACTGTATGGCACACTGGGAAAGCATTCTGGTGGCATGGCAACATACAGACTTTTTGAACGAACAGGAGTTCTAAAAAATGTTTTGAATTTATTGACAAATAAGTTTATTTGTATGTATACCTGAATATAAATAAACCTTAAATACATGAAACTTTGCCAAGGCTAGATTTTCACTGCAGCAAATTCTGGAGGTAAAGGAGGCATTATAACTAACGCCATTCTGTTTTATTGACATTCTTCCCTGTTTCCTACTATTTTTAAATTAATTTATCAGTGGCATTTATTAATAAGTGCGTAAGGTCAGAAAAAGTCAAGCACCTATGAAGGTCTGTGTATATATAAAGGCAAATCTGTTACGTTACATGTTAATTTAATTGTGGTAGATGAGTCTAGCTACCTGGCACAACAAGTGCAACAAAAGGATGAAAGAATGGTGTTTTAGTTATTCACTATTTTAGTTATAATATAGTTATTATAATAGTTATATATAAATATACTTACCTATATATATATGACTATTATAGTTATATAATATAACTCTTAGTTATTCACCAGACAATGAACACAGCAAAATTACACTTTCATTTTGCAGTGCAGATATATTCCAGGATTTTTAGCATATCATTTTTTAAATATATTTTTTAAAGTTTTAGCATCTAAAATACTACCAATTTTTCATGAATTACAGCAAGTGCTTCTGTAATGCATGCATAATTCTTCCTGCCTCCTGTGGCAGTGGAAGAGGCCTCACAATGCCCTTAGTCCCAGTGGCAAATCTAGAGTGGCACTTCAAATGAGACATCATGGCTCCATTCCTACTAGGACTAGAAGAGTTACAGAATCATAGGGCAAAAGTACAAAGCAAGACTCTCTGTGCTTCTGTGAATTACTGGGTATCATCTGCGGCAATGGTTTTTGAGCAAATATACATTTGGAATACTGCTGCAGTGGCTTAGCAATTCCCTGTCTCCTACAAATCTGTGCATTCATACAAAACTATACAATTAAAATATGTCTAAAAGCAAAGTATTTTGTGCCTTCAAATACCAGTAGGATATTATGTTTGCTCTGAAATCTCAAATGAAATTTGAGTGCTCTTAAAAATGTTAAGACCTTGAAAATACTAAAACTTTATAATAATTAAAATCTTGTAGATAAAAAAGTACCAAGTGTGGTACCAGTAATGCAGTACATGCCCAGAAAAGCAGGACTAAGACCAGGATATTAGAGATGCACTGAAAATACCACTCCTGTGGAAGGGAATGTGAATATTTATAATTATCTTAGCTTTCATCCTTAAGAAAAACTTCTGTTGCAGCATGTACGTACTCACGAGTGGGTTATGTTTATACTCCCTATGAGAAGATTTTTCCTTTCCCCATGCCTGCCAGAATTACAGAAGAAAAGACTAGCACACTGGCTCCTGTGCAGTGCATATACTAAATGCTTTGGGGTCTTGCAACAGTTTGTTATTTCACCCTAACTTTAATACCTTTATTTGCATACTCTTGTGAAGAGCACAAGTATGTCATGAAATATGCACAAGATAATGCCTCACACTACTTCTCTAAATAAAAGTCGTTACTGTTTGTTTTTTTTTTATTCATATTAAAGCTCTCAAACTTCTGTCTTTGCAGATAAACTCCTGTTGCTGCCATCTGACTGTTTCTCTTTTTGGTGTTCACCATAACTTGAAAATACTGGAAGATGTAACTGCTAAGCAGCATGTATCTCTTTTTCCTCCATTTCCAAATAGATAAATTATATAATAAAACCCCAACATATGTATGTAAAATTCCCTTGTGAAATGAAGCTTTGGAAATCCTCATTTTCTTCTTGTCCATCATGATAAGAGAAAATAATCAGCATTAGGCAAAAAAACAACAACTACCTGATAAAGTCATCAGGTTTAGTTGACATTAAAATCTTGCAAAAATTCCCCATATTTGGTTGGAAGTGGTGGCCCTATTAATCATTACAATTCTGCATCACACCATGGAACTAGCATGTAGTTTAAGTATTGCATACTCTGTTCTTCTGTGTTCTTGACGACCATTACATACTGGTCATTAGGATCAAATTAAATCTCTATGCCTGAAATTTCATCAAGTTTCTTTTACACTCTCTTTTCTTTAAGAGACTGATACCTCATAAAAGAGGCATTCTACCCAGACATCCCTGTACCACAGAAGAGACAGGATACAAGGCAAATATACTTAGTGAAGCACAGTCACAATATTTGAAAATAAATATGATAGCTTTCAACCAAAATGTATGTATACTTTGAATAAGTATATTATACTAATAAGTATCATATGTATTTTCTGTAGGGGAAAATGATGGGTTTTGATATGTGTAGTTATAGCTAGAATGGATGAAACAAGTATTTTGTGAGGTTTTTTCCTGCTAGGATGACTGGAAGTGCTTCCCAATTATTTCCTGGAACTTGAGACTGGACAAGAATGGATTTAGGTAATCTCTACCCTTGCTAGATTAGACAGGTATCGATATGTATTACTGTATTTTAATAATTTATTTTTACCTAGCTGTAAAAAAGACTATGTTATGCTCAGAACAGAAGAGGCATGATGACTGGAACTGAACGTTAGATCTAATTGAGCCCACTCCTTTACATACACAGAAGATTATGCCCTAGGGATTTTTTACCATTCTTCATAGGTTTTGGTATGTTGGATCTGCAGTTTTTACTCTTTCACTCTTTTCTGTCTAATAAATCTCATTACAAGTGGTTTTTTCCCTCCTAATTTAAGAAAAAAAACTTATTTTCACCTCATTATTCCTAATTATTTCATCCCAGATATTACTACTCATACTGTTAAATATCATGTGTTTTATATATATATGCATGTGTATGTGATTTGTCAGCATTATATAAAAGTGAACTTTAGAAACTTACTGGCAGAAGCATCCCAAAACTTTACTGATCCATCTGCATGGCTTAAAAAAATATAAAAAAATGTGTTAAAACAAGATTCAATTCTAATTCATCTTCTACTTTCAGTGAGTGATAAATCTAAGCAGAAAAGCTGTATTTTGCTCATGTAGTAACTCTGTATACCTTGCTGAAAATATATCATGATATAGATACTAACTATAAGAAAATATTTTGTTAGTAGCTTGATTAGGTTAATAAAACACTTTTTCATGCATTTCCTACAGAGAACTAAGCCCATAATGAATTTTAAGATTGCAAGAGCAAGAAGTTAATTCCCATACAAATTATAAGCTTAAGTTACAGAACTTTTGGCTCTGCAGTGGGCCAGCATCAAGCCTATGCACTCTAAAAACGCATAAAGAACTTTGAAAGGACAGAGGGTAACTTTGTTTGGCTTAATACCTTACAGCTGTGTTCTTTCTGTTAACGCAAAATCTTCCCTGAAGTAAAGCTGGAGGAAGGAGACATTACTGTTTAAAATGAGAATAATCCCTTCATCACCTAGTGGCACTACTGCACCCATGATGATCTTATTTTTAAAAACAGATGTTAAGTATCATAATAACAATTTATCAAATATATTGCTATCACCAGCATGGCTGAGACCAGAGGGAAACACAGAGTGCATCATAGCTGAACGGCTTCTCTTTTACAGCATGGCCCCTTGAAAACCCATCAGGCATTACTCATGTGGCTTCTGCTTCAATCTGAGCCTTTATACACATTTTTGCTATGGAGCTGTGTCTCCACTCACAAGGTGAAATTCATCCCAGTGCACCACACCCCCACTAACGCTGGGGTATTGAAATGAATCTGTGAATTCCCAAACTGCCCCCAGATACAAAATCCCAAGAAAGCCAAAAGACAACAGTTACAGAAGAGCAGCCACTCCCCTTTTTAACGCTCTTCTCTGCACCCTTCAAGGCCAAAACATTCTCTTGCAATGGATTCTCCTCTCCAAAGGTCCCACCTTCATAAGCACATAGACTTGCTGTCTAACACTTGGGCCTTAAATTGTAATTCTTAAAGATAGTTCATCACTAAGTACAAAGCTTTTCTACAAAATGGGAAATTCTGTGGTTACTCTACACAAGGACAAAAATGACATAACTCAAATGGAGAGGCCAATATACATACTCTGTGGAGGGTCAACTCTTATCTATAGCTCACCCACAATGAAAACCTGTAGATGCCAACGTTTAAAAGTACCAATCTTCAGTTTCATTCTCACCCTGTAATAATGATTTCAGGATATGTCTGGGCTCCAAGGTTCCATGCTCCACCACTGATAGGCCACTCCTAAATAAACAACAAGAATACAGAGATCACAACTAATTCTGACTAATCTTGCTTGGTGAATTTTTAAACTTAAGAGTAGACAACATCTTTTCCCCAAAAGCAATACAACTCATAAAAGTAATAAAAATGTATAGTATTCAAGATTTTTAAAGCCTATTAACATTTTTATATTATCAATTAAGGCGTTTGAAGCTTAATACATTATTTATATGTATGTATATGTTTTTATGTTATCAGTTTAAGTTCTATGTTTAAAAATTATTTATGTACAGCTAACACTCAACAAAAACAGGACTTAGAGGAAGGAGTAACAGTTCTGCTACCCTTTTCAGATTGCTTGACTCTTGGAGTTTCTAGAGGACACTGAACAGACTGAGAATCTGAGGAGGAAAGCTACTGAAAAAGGTGGCCCAGAAACAAACATCTGAGCACGATGCCATGAGATATGAGATAAAGGAATGTAACTTATACAGAACATCTGCAATCATCATCTCTTCTCTGGCTTTTGTTTGCTAGTGGCAATGCTTCCATTTTCTTTCTTGGTCTAGCTTGGTAGAGTGAAATGCTGGTCTGGGCCTAAAGGTTGACATGTATGGATTCAGGGTGCAGGATGTCGAGGATGGCATACATGCAGAGTGGGTAGAAAAAACCTGGAAGCACAAACTGCTTGTGTAGATACATGGAGTGAACATTTGTGGTACAGAAATGGGTAGGTAGCAAATCAGTAGCTACCTACATTCAGAGCGTGTATTTGTATGTGCACAGACAAAGCAAGGGGACAAGAGAGTGTGCAATGAATACAGGTAAGTGGTGAAAAGTTTGGTAAACTATGTATATGAAGTAAGGTAGATAAGCAAATTCAAATAGAAAGAATATTTTCTTAATTACTTTGCTCAACCAAGATCCAAGGAGTATGTAGGACCCAGTTTCTCTGTTGACAGAAAACAAGGCACTTCAAGGAGCATACTGCTGTTACTATGAATAGAAAACTGACGTCTGATTTGCCTACCTAATATTTTTTATAATTTATTTATTATGATGGATTAGTCCTACTCAAAACATAAACCAGATTAATGCTTGAAATTTATAAAATAATTGCATTTCCTCTTTTTATTTCTGCAGCTTGTCCTATTTCTAAAAACATTACACTAAGACTTTGATAGCTCAGTAAAATAATTAGTAATATCCCTATTTAATAAAAATCTCACAGACTTGCTGTCAACCCTCAACTTTCACTGAAGCTCTTCTGCTAACTTCTTTCAATTACAATTTTTTTATTTTTTTCTTTGATAGACATAACTTATCCATACAAATTTGAATTTTATGCTAATGGCTTTCTTTTAACTCAATCTGATCTGGCATAAGGCCTTCTGCCTAATGATTAAGTCCTATGTAATGGTCATTAATGGTTGTGCTTAAGTGATGGCATTTCTGAGGGACAAATGCCAGGCTATAAGCATGCTCCTACGCTGCACGTAGGATCAACATGAAAGTGATTATTTAAGAAGTAAAATGAAACTATTTTGGTAAGATGGCACAAAAACAGACATTGTACATCTACTTTCTTTGTTTACAAACAATATTGGTTTTGTTTACCTTATTGCTGTATCCTTGCTTTTTGTGTTTTGCTCCTACAGAATAGAGTACAGGAATCAAATCTGGAGGACAGTCCGCAAAATATTCTGTGCAGGTAACAGGTGACTCATGAATGTCAATAGGATATGGATTTTCAAAGATTGGAAAACTAGTTAAGGAAGACAATTTATTAGAAGCACTGTGACACACTGAGCCATAGAAGAAAACACATTCTTATATTAAAATATATAACAATCTAAGTAAAATCATTACTAAAAGCACATTTTCCCTTGTTTATTCAATCGTAAGTATTGTTTTCAATGTCAATAATAATGTGTAGTTACTCAAATAAAGATAAAAAATTCCATTGCTGTGACAAGAATCCTCTTATAACTCATGCAAATATTTCCTAAGGCTAATGGATTAGGAACTAAATTTACCCAACATCTGAAAAACCTCAAGAAATGACACATTTTCTAGAAGCTTCAGGTTCATGGATATCTTAGGTCATATATACTATCACCTAAGAACTACTTATATAACTATGGATTTTATAATGAGCAGCTTAATTTATTTGGTTCACAGACTACTGTTTCTACAATGAACAATTGCAATAACTGATGAAGTTGATCTCAGTTTGTTTCTCACTTCCCTCTGTTTGGATGGTCTGATAAGGAGGAAGGCCTCACTTCTGGCATACTACACAATGTTATTCACAATTCAAAATGTAGGAAATTTGGTTCTGGTTTCAGTTACATCAATTTCATCCTGTTGAGATGATTTTAATTATTCTTGGAAGTAAGTGGGATCAGAATATGATTTGCTTAAAATGTTTTGAAACGTTAAGGTCAAAATCTGTTCCTAGTTACACCAGTGTAAATGTGGATGTACATTAATGGTAGTGTTGGAGGCAGAACTAACTACATAAGAATTGAATTCTGCATTATATAATGTACAGTTCCTCATCGATATGAACGTTGATTCTGATATGAAATAACTATTTGTCATTTAAACCATCAACTGGATCATGAATAATCCCATAGATCCACTATAAATCAATGCCATTATTTATTAAGATACTAAGTAAATACTTAAGTGGTAGTCCCTGTGGAGTCTGGTGAAGTTAGACATGCATATAAATAGTGATTCAATCTGCATTTCCAAAACACACATTCAGGTAATAATTCAGCATGTGACCACGTATTACATAACTTTGATGTCAAGTGAATATTTGAGGGCTGTGCTGAAGTGACTGCAGATTTAGACTTATTCCCAAACTTAAGAAAAAATATTAATGTAAGTTCTTGTTCACTAGCTGATCTTAGCTCTTAAGGTGGAGGTAAACATATAGAGTGAATTATTACCAAGAGTGAATCATTTTGGACAGTAAAATTACCTTGCATGATAATATTTGGATGTTTATTGTAATTTGCTGGACAGTTAATATACACAAATAACTTCATATAAGACTTCATACTTACTTGCTTTGTGTCAGGTCAACAACAATGAGATCTTTTTCCAAAAGCACAACTACAGCATAAGGTTCTTGAAATTCTGTGAGGAATCAAGTATAAAAGACATGGAGTTCTCCTATTTGTCATTTGAAATAAGCAAGTCATATTTATGTTCTCTAAGCATTCACAGTATATTAAACAAAAGCTTTGAGGTACTGATCCTAGACATACCCACAAACTAGATGTATCTGTAAACCAGAGCCAGACAGGAACTGAGAAATTACTTTTGGGCATTACTGTCCAACGCACATAGCAGAAATAGAATTGGCATATTATAGCACGTCAGCATGACGGTATATTGAAAGTAAAGAAACAGAATATGAATAAGTTGTGTATATCATTGTATTGCTGAATCCAGTTATTATACAGAAAATGTATTTTTGCTCTCCAGTAGTAAAACCTCTACTGTGTATGACTCTTCTTTAAAAGCAGATTGTGAACAGCTGGTCCAGACCACTTGATGATATTAAATGCCTTCATTTCCAATGTGATTCCAAAGGAATATTCCAGGATTTCAATCCAGATACTGACACATTCCTTCCTCCTGTGCATTCTTTAGAAGATTATATGTTTTGTTTTTTCCTTTAAAGCTTTTTTTGGTTAAAAAGAAACCAAACAATTAAAATTACCAATGCTTCCTTTGATGCGCAGGCTGCATTTGATTACATAGCATAAAAGTTATTTTAAAAAATATAAATGTGAAATTATGTCTCTCTTTTCAACAGCAGGATTGAAACAAAGATATACTTTATCTTTTTAAAGTGTTCTCAGTATGCATTTATTTTAGCTATGTAGATAAGATTTACTGTAAATTTCTGCTTGAGGGCTTAAAATGCTAAATTTAGGGGGTTTTTGACTTGCAGCTTTTCTTAATTTACTTTCTGGAGTTTTCTGTGAAATTCACATCAGAATACGGCAGCCCCTCAATATGCAGCAAAACACTTTTAATAGTTCAATTCAGGCTGTAGTGCAAGAACTTTTCTGAAGTTAAGTGATAGTTTAATCTTCAATAATTTAGCAATCTGTACATTTTCAGCCTCATGAAAAATGCTAGAAATATAACCACATATGTTTGATTAATAGCAATATTTCATCACAGTAGCCCATGTGTCTCAAGCTTATATCTGGAGATGTATGCGTGCCCTATTGTCAGCTCAGTATTTGCTTCCTATATTGTGAATACAAACAAGTTCCAATTACTTTCAGTGATGTGGCTTTCTTGAGATAGAGATAACAATGGGAATGGAAGTACGTGGAATTGAACTAAGTTTTGAGAGAATATATCTTCACTTGTATTTTCGATAACTGTGTTTTTCTTAATAAACTCACCATTTGGATATGGAGTTTCACAAAGAGTTAAAAAATCAACTATAGGGTGATCCATTTCAAGAACTGTAATTGCTTTCCCATGCATGATTGTTAAACTTGGTCTTCGACAAGCCTTATCATATGATAATCCACCAGAAAATATCACAAATGGTTCACTGTATTAAAAAAATCAACATAGCAATTATAAGTTTACATAGTACATACAAGTTTACATTATAGGCTTAGTAGCTTTAAATAATATTAAATAGCTTTGCAAAAAGATTCTAAAAGGACTTTAACTCAGAAATGTAACATTCTGTTAATTACAAAACTAAAAACATACCTATTTTTACAGGTCTTGTACTCTACTTTAAGAATTGGTTTACAGGATTCAGGTTTTTTACCATCTCTTTGTATTTTTCCTAAGGAAAGAAAGAAGATGAAAACTGCATTAAAACATCATGATGATAGAACTATCAACCAAAAACATACACACTGAAAAAACTGTTTAAGCAGTAGAAGAATGGAACTTTAAAACTACAGAAGATGATGAGTATTACCTCCTATTTATGTGAAATACGCATTTGTCTAAATTAATTACATTTATTACAGCTTTAAATTTTCACTGCCACATCCATCTAAAAGACCACAGACCACACTTCAAAGACATGTAAAACCCATATAGATTACTGGGGAGGATGAAACTTAACTAATAATTAATGAATTTGACTAAATATGCACCTTTTTTCTGAACACATTATGACCATAAACAGCTTAATTTTTTTCTAAGTCACTCTTAGATTAACTCAATTCCTTTTGTTGACAAAATGTTACATGCTCTGAAATATTGCGATAAATTTAAGCGAGTGATAAAATTAAATGACGTGTACGATTGAAATTAATGGATCACTGGTTAATTATGGCTCAGTACTTTCTTCCAGTCAGAAAAAAGTCACTCACAAAGCAAAAAAGCAACAATTTTGGTTTTATTACTTTGGAAAGCCTATGCTTTCTTTCAACAACCACCTGATTGGAGGATATAGCATTGATGGAGTCAGACTGTTCTCAGAGGTACACAGTGAAATGACAGGAGGTGAAAGACTCAAGTTGTGACATGGAAAATTCTGGCTAGGTATTAGGAAAAAAACTGTACCGTGACAACCATTAAATACTGGAAGACATTGCCCAGAGAGGTTGTGCAATTTGTTGTTGGAAGTGTTCAAGTGTCCAGTGTCAACTCCACACTGCCCTGAGCTAACTGATCTAATCAGGCCTCTTCTGATCTGGGGGTTAGACTAGATGACCTCTGAGAGGTCCCTTCTGACATAAAGTAGAATTCTATGACTGAAAATGATAAAATAAAAGGAATTAAGGAATTTAAGAAAATGCAAAATCTTCTCTGGGTGACATAGATCTTGCCTTCCCCTTCCTCCTCCCTCCTTCCCTCCTTCCCCCCTTCCCTCTCTATAAGTCAGGCTTCTTGCTAATGTATTGACTTGCAATAGAGTTAATACATTTTAACCTCATTTATAGGAAGTAATGGCACAGAAAGTCCCAGCTATAGAAGATACAGCCATTTCATAATATACCACCATATCTATAACAAGCAACATAATGCCCTGAACAAAATATTACTTCTTGTGACAATTGCACATATGAGCACATTAAGTACAAAATACAGAAGAAAGAAATTTGAAAATCCCAAAGTTTGAGGATGTCAAAGACTAGAAGTAGACTATTAAGATGAATTGGATAAAAGAAGACATTAGAGCAAAATTACCTAGTAAGAGGTATTTATGACACCAATTTAAAAAAAACGTTTGATCAAAATTGGTCTCCATTTTTATAGTATTTTGCAGCTAGTTTGCAGATTAAAATATTTATAAAAGAAGTAGCTCTGGATCTGGGCTACAATAAAAAATGAAATAAACATAGATATTAGTAAAAAAAAAAAAAAAAAGGAAAATCATATTGTTTCTTAGTTATATATTTTAACTACCAGAATTACCATGTGGGATTGTGGTCTGGAATGGTCTGTTAGGACTTTTGAGATTCCATAAGGTCAAGCTGCCATCAGAGTGACTGCACATGAACTGCTTCCCTTCATGATGCCAAGCAACAGAATGAATAGCCTACAGAAATGAAAGAAGAATTTGAGACAGAAATGGAATACAGTGTTCACACTAATGATATTTTAACGTATGACTTTGGATTATATTAATCCAATGGTATATCAACAGTTGGATGCTTCCTGTTTGTCTCAAGTCCATTACCAGCACTTTTTAGTAACCAACGGCTGTAATCTATTGCTAGTCAAGGAAATTCCATGTGACAAATTTTACAGGTTATATGTAACACATGCAGTCTTCCCCAGAGGACTATTTAGGAACAGCAGAAATAGTACTCTATTTTTAATATTTTTCCCCCCCATATACTTAAGTCCCAGAGCAAGTACACAGAAACCTGGGATGTTTAATATCAAAAAAAAAAAAGACCACTAGAGAGAGCTGGATTGTTTTTTTGATATAGGAAATCAACAAAACCATGATGCAAGATACTTCTGCGTACACAAAGCAAGTGCCATGTGATGAATGTTACCTATGCCAAAAAGCAACAGTTAATTAATAGACCATTTTTAGCATTTAATGCATAATTAGTTGAACTGACTGAAAATATCCATAATTACATCAAACAAGCTGAAAGGATAATGGTGTGAGTTCTTCATTTTCACTGGTAGGCGCTGGAAACTAACAAAAGCCATTTTCTGACAAAGCAAAGTATTGCTTCATTATATACCACAGTTTCTCACACACTCCCCTCAGAAGCACAAACAGAATTTTCCCTTGAATCTGTTTCTAGAAACGTTAGCTGCCAAATGGCAGCTAGCAATATGTTTTAATGTAAATGTATATAAAAGAGACTTATTTTTGAGTGCAGTTTAATAAATTTCCATTTTTGCAACCCAAGAAATGTACTTGCAATTGCATATATCCATTTACCTGATTTATTAACTTTTAAATCATGCCTGGGTATTTGTAAGTTGGCGTTGGAGTTGCCCATATCAATTTTGCTTAAGCTGACTAGGAACAAACCTAAGTGCTCCTGGTCACTATTCAAAACCCCCTGTTGGTCTACATCTTTTAATAAGTATGTTGATTGTTATGGTAGGTAACAGCTCATGGTCTGTAGGGAATATCAGAAAAAACAGGGAAAACGCTGTGACTCTTTCCCAAAACTTTACTTAGCTCCTGAGGCTGGAAAGCGTAGACACAAATGAGCCTTTGCATTAAGATGACTCAGATGTTTTAATAGGAATCTGACATGCCTTGTACATTAATGCTTTCCTAACACACTGGTAAGCTAGTCATGCTCATAACGACTCAACAAACAGAGCAGAACAAAGTGAACTCTAGATGTTTATCTGCAAACGATACGAGTGTCACTCAAACCTCTATCTTCCAGAGGGAGCCTGGCACACAATTCTCTTCAAGACCCGTAAGATACCAGACTGCTACTGAAGCAACAAAAAGTAACACGGAAAGACGGTTCATACAGACTCCAATGCCATTGCCCTCAGGTAGTGAGAACCTTAGGTCTATGGGGAGCGCTGCTTCACTTACACTGAAGGCATGTCTATCCTTGTGCATGTAATTCTGACATGAGCTCATTCATTCTTGCTATCATGCCAAATTTGAATCTGCTTTTGATGTGTTGTCACACTTAGAAACATTTCACACGGTTACAGTCGCTAACTGTGTCTGAGCCTGAGCTAGTAGCTAGCAGCTAAAAATTGTACCAAGCTTGTTAAACTGCCTCTCAGCTGCTGGGTGCCACCTGCCAGCATAAACCTCCTGCTGAGTGGAGCTGAGGAGGAATACTCCTGTCACAGACAGTTGGCATAGCAGCAACTTAAACTCACCTGTTAGACTTTGTCTCAAAATGAGCAAGAAATACTTAGAATTGCTGTTGAAGGTCTCAGATGGGCATCATGACTAATACTGAAAGGTGGTACCGAACAAATCCCTGATTTTCTCTCTGCTAGAACACCTAGCATTCTGATCCACTTCTTTACCATCCACACACAAAAAGGAGCAGTTATTTGCTTAGAACTGGAGTTCATCATGGTGGGTGACTCATGTGAATGTTCACACAGTGTATGCACATAAAGTATATCACTCCAGATTGGGTATGTTTCTCCTTCTGCAATACCCACAGTGGTTGCATACATATTCCATCTTCTCTCATACTCAGCACCTACTAAAATTAACATGCCCAACACCATTTCATTTCCTTCCCAGCCACAAACCTCCTCCACTGAGAAGAATTCATAGGATCTCTAGGACCACTTTTAGCCTTATTTCAAACAAGAGCCATACTCGTTCTAGTGCTTGAATCTTATCATTAAGGACCATTACAGCAAGGGCCACATCAGATTTGATACTTCCACAATGGCATAGTGCTTGATAAAAGTAAGGAGATGTCATTTGGCAAATGTCTCTGTGAACTTGGCAGCTTCGTTTTGGAGATACGCTCTAATGAAAGATAGTCACTATGCTTCAGGAAGCTCTGAATGAGGATTAACACAACCTGTCAAACTTTTAAACAGTCCGCATATGAAGATGGCTGTTTTATTGGGGTCTGCCAACTAACATTACACATATTTTGAGGAGATGCCTGCAACGTGTATCTCGTATCCATGTTTGCAAGTCTCATGCAATATAAAGCATCACACTGGTATCACCAAGTCATGCAGCCTAGAAAGCATAGTAATGATGTCCTAGTGGACTGAGAACTGTTCTCTCTTGATGATCCTTTTGTTAGCCAACTGTTGAAGTGTCCAAATAAAAAGGACCTACTCCATCTGAGCTGAGTGTTCTCTGTTTCTAAGACCTCAATTAAAAAAACCAGCACTCAACATGGTGAAAAAATTGAATGGAAGAGACCTTTTAATAATGGTTCTCATTGACAATGACATGAAAGTATTTCTTGTGGCTATATGAAAAGAAATATCTTTAAATTAAAGAGATACGAAACTATTCCTCTCTGTAACAACTGAATGTCAGCAGATATGGTCTCCACTTTGAACTTAGAAGGGAAGAATATTTAGATTGGTAGATAGATAATCAGTTTCCAGTCTTGTTTCCTCTTCTGTGTCAAAAAATATCTGCTGTTAACTTCTCGCCCCTGCATTGCACAGGGAGGTTCTACAGCTCTGAATAATAAAAGAGAGCTTCCTTCTCAACAACCGTTCTGGAGATACTGAAATCCAACACTGTAAAGAGTAACACAAGAGAAATCCAGTTGAGGCTTGAACCCATGAGAGGATAAGGTTTCAGATGGAGTCTTGAGGGTGCTGACATTTATTTTGAGTGACATTACCAAGCTGGACAGCTATATGAAGAAGATTAAGGAGAAGAAAGAACTTGCCTTGGTGATGAGCACTCACAGTCCATCAAAGACAAAAATATAAGCTGTTTCTCACAGTACATATCAAGTGTCCCTTAATGGAGAAGCCTGGTGCCAGGGGAATTTTTGATACTAAACAGAAGTATCTGCTTCACTGATAAGACAGAAAAGACTGTGCCATTTGATGATCCTTAAGATGTCAGAAGAGGAAGTGGTCCAGTTAGATGAGGTTTCCAGTTTTTTCACCAAAGAAGGTGACTACCTGTCCTGGTTTCCGGTAGGGATAGGGTTAATTCTCCCCTGGCTTTGTGAGGGCACAGCTATTCCATCCCATGTGCACCAGGCCCAGGGGCAGCAGGGAGCTGGCCGGGTAGGGGAGGGACCACAACAGGAAAATGGGGGGGGTGGTGGCGGTGCCAGGATATAAATATCGGAGCAGCCGGGTCGGGGGGCGCGCGAGGTCGGCAGCGGCCGGGAGGGCGCGGGTGGCGGTCGGGATCGTACTCGTGTTTGTATTCCCCCATCCGTGTTATTGTTTCCCTGTAATACTTGTTGTTCTGTTAAACAGTTTTCTTTTGTCCCAACCCACGAGTCTGCCTTTGTTTTCCTTCCCATCCTCTCCTCACCGGGCTGCCACGTGGCTCTTTGTTGCCGCCGAGGCCAAAACACGACACTACCTAAGTTTCGAAACTGCTGCTATAGAAAGCATAATGATAGTAAGAAAAATGAGGCTGGATTAATTTCATTCAGATCTCATTCAAAGAGGTACTTTGGTATTCAATGAAGATACAGAACATTTACAGCAATTTATCTGAGACCTCACAGATACCCCACAATTTTCATTGGCTGGCTCAGCGCCAGAACAATAATGAAACATTGGTCAGATATCATGGGGCAAGAAGCCTTGCACCAGTCCAGATAGTATGGTGAAAGGAAGCAGGAACAATGGTTTCTGGACTGTGATCTTTGGTGGCTGATCTAAGAAGCAGTTTAGGTTCAAAAACGGTGGGTTGGTGCCAAATACCAAGTGGCACATGCCAAACTAATCACTTGTGACTCACAAAAGCTATGTAACCCAGGATTTAAAAAGGAACCCTTTTTAGGGGCTCCCCAGGGGGAATCCTAGCAGTTCTGGAACACTATCAATCTGGAGCCTGAAAGTCTGGAATACAGTACAATGGCTAGACACATAACCCTTTTAAAGACGAGGAATCTTGCAAGCATGTCAGTAGATGACAGCAAGCCATCACAAGTTGCACATGGCGGAGCAATAACACAAGAAGTAACCATGGAGGAGGAAAGTACATGACTGATAAAAAAGGCCAAAATAGTTCCTAAGGACAGTATGGAAAAATGTGGAACAACTAAATGGTATAAGAAATTTTCAACACCCAAGCACTCTGTCTCAGCAAGCAAAAAAGTAAAATAAAATAACGGAAACAGTATTATGAAGATCCTGGTTTATGTAATCTCATTCTAGGCACAAGACAGGACAGTGAGCGAACAGACCCTCCCCCCAGGAGACCTAGAAAAGGAAAAAGTTGTGCAGCCTTCAGTAATACAGCATGTGCAATTTCACAAGTGTATGCAATGGCAGACTCTCAGAGACAATTCAGTGGGTGTGTCTTGAGGTTTAAGAGTTGGTCTGTCTAAACTCTGAATTACCCTGTCATTTAGAACATTTGCTATGTAGAAGTTCAGAATCTTAACCTCGAAACTCAATGTAGTGTTCACGTGTTTGTGAAAACAGGCCTGAAAGAGTACAGGATTCAGATACATCAAGATTACTTTTTAGAATGGTAATAAATGTGTATACTGCTTACATGTAATGAGGTGGCAAGACAAAGAAGGAAAAGGAATTACAGGAAACGAATTCCTTTCTGAAGCACTTGGGAAAAAGTGTGCTTTTATACCTTCAGCTGTAGTTGCATTCACATTCATCCACGGTGAACTTTACAGAATGGCTGGCAGAACAAAGGATTTTTTTCCTAGGGCTAGTACTAAAATCATAGTAACTAGGAATACATCTATTTTTGAAACAGTCTATTTCTTGATACAAGGAGGGCATCTGTGTTTTATATAATTTGCTTGCAAATGACAAGAGACTATTTTCTGATAAAACTATGAGAATACAGTTTTGACAATCTTTTAATCAGATCTTGAGTATGAGGTAACACCAACAGCCTATACAAAATAGTGTCTTTCATTCTAATTAATGCTCTGGTAATGCAAAGTACTAAAAGTCCTAAAGTACTTATACCTCAGGTCACCTCATTACTACACACTGTTCAACTGAGGATCCCCACATTGAGAAGCTGATGAGCTTAGCAGAATCAAAGGGAAGAGACTCAGTGTTGTAGTACATTCACAAGAGCCTAATGCATTAGAACTACGAATATCAGGTTTTGATTTCTACTGTCAATAACTTGTTCAAATGCATAGCACAAACAGTATTTCCAAAACAAGCAATCCCTTAAGATAAATATCCATCTGTTTGATAAGACATATGATAAACTGCTGAATAACAGTTTTTCTGAATTAATGGAAACTGCTTACCTCATCATAATAAGCTCTCAGATCAGCTCTTTTTGATCGTAAGTCCCAGAGTACTACAGTCCCATTTTCATAGCCTATCAATAGCTGGAAGAGGGAAACAAACAAAATCATACTTACAGATTCAAAGGTATATGTGAAGAACTTCATGGTTTAAAGAGATTTATAAAAAATAAATAAATACTATAAAAAGAAATGCCAAACCAATGTGCAAGATTATAGTTTGCACTACACATAATACCTAGCTTTCAAATTATCTTTCAGTATAAATTACTTCTCATTACTGACAACTTGAGTTTTAATATGTAAGGAAAATGTGATTTAGAACATTTGCTATGTAGACTCCCCCTCCCCCCCGGCAAGATTATGTGCCTGGACAGCCTTCACAATTGTGTATCTGCTGAGAAAATAAGACCATAGTATGTTCCTCTCAGCTCTTACCTTCCTTGCCCCTGATTGGAGGGAAAACAGTTTGACACCTAAGAGATCACTCAAATAACTTCAAAGAGTCACCAGACTGAACTCTCATTCAGCTACATATATTCCTTTAATTTCTGCTTTCCACTGCTTTAAAACATTTCAAAGAACTCATTTTGCAGAGAACAAATCGCTCGCTTTCCTAGAAATCGAAAATATATTAACCAGCATGTGATTTTTCACTTTAGCTAGTCATATCATCATGCACACCTGAGAAATACCAGCAAAGAAGAATTGTCAAAAGATGAAAGAGAAATAAAATGATGTTCAGGAAAAAAATTGGAATGAACACCATCCTTTCTCCTTGTCTCTGTTGAAAATAACTGAGTTATTGGTCTGGCACTGTATTGAATACTCTTCATTTGAAGATAATTAAATTCAGATTTTTGTGGAAGATGTGAAATCTGGCCTACTTGAGTATCCTGGAAATTGTTTTCCATTGAGCCCGTCTTCCTAAGAATCTATCGTGGACATAAAGACTGAATGACCAAACTGATGGATTCACACATTTCTACTATGGAGTATTTTACACAATTGGCAGTGATAACTGCAGTTGCTCTTTGTCCATTAAGACATGGATCACAGAATGCAGGTAAGGATTTACAGTTTCAATATCAAGAATTTGAGTAGAAGAATGATGAGACCACCTCTTAGTCTGTGAGACCTTACCAGCACCTTTGCCATCACTCACTTTAACTTGTGTAAGTCATAAAAATGAAACTTGGCAGGATTGCTAAACAAAACATCACTTTGTTTCCAAGTATAATTGATACATCAATACTGCTATAAAAGAGTCTGAGACTACTCTCAGTCTTACTAGATATGATTCTATATATTGCCAGGAGAATGTTCATTATGTGGAGATGTATTCCCTAATCTACGAATGATTTATAGTTAGTATATTTAATAGCCGAATATGAACAATACCTGATTACTTAGGAGTTCTGCTCCTGAAAAAAATTCAAACTCTCCTGGAGAAAATCCAGAATATTTATCATTTTTGCTGTGGACAGCTCCATATGGGATTCTGTGGCAGAGTAAATGCGAAAAGACATCCTGTTCAGAAAGCATGCAGCTAACTGGATAGCACTTGTGTCGGGATGCCATATGGTATTCTGGGATAATAGATTGCCATTGAGAGAGTGAACAAAGTATCTTACTGCAACTGCTTTTGCTGTTAGGGTAATGATCCTAAATGGGAGATGATTGTATATGCAGGAGATAAGTGATCCACACAGCAGTTAACCTGAGTAGGTGTAGGCCTGTGTTGTGCTATGCTGTGCTGCTCATAGCACTTGGCTTTCAGGCCTGTGTTGTGCTGCACATATTCCTTGGCCACAAGATAAACTTCACTGTCTAAAGCAGCAGACCGCAGGCCCGTAGGCAGGTCCCACTTGGTAAGGGCAATTACAGCACTCTTGTGACCTTGTCTGTATGTTCATGTAAGGCAGTATGTTTTCATGTGAATATCCTTTTGCTTGACAGTAGAAATTAGTAACCTTTTTTTGGTTTTGTTTTGGTTTGTTGTTGTTGTTGTTGTTTTAGTCTTCTGAGATGTCTAAAGACCAACATGTTGGCAAACCCCTTCACAGAGGTGACCAGCACAGTGTGCTGTGCCCTTCTTGGGGGTTCATCCACTGCTGCACACTTGGGGTTCCCATCTGAAGGAATGTAGGAATATCTTCTTTTTCTTTTTTATATTAACTCCAATAAAGGGTATGTTAATCAATATGCTATGGAGTCGGAGTGCCTTCCTCACTCTTACCATTACAAGTACTTGCACCACTGCATTACAGCTGGGTACCAAACCAGCAGAGTTCAGTTCGTATCTACCAGTATTCTTTCCACCTCAGCGTTTTGTACAAATATATTCAGGAAACTCAAGGAATAGAAAAACATTTAGTATGCGACCCTGTTTCATAATAAGCCTTTCTCTCTGGTGAAACAGGCTTGTCTTTTGATTTTTATCACTTTTTTTTTGCAAAGGTATCATGCTGCAGGTAATTACTGAAAGGTTAAATACCTCCTATCAGAGACAGCATTTCACCTGATCTATTGCTGAAATGCTTAATGCACAACGGCGCTACAGAATTGCAAGATATAAAGTGCTGTGATTTCAGGGAAGAAGTTGAAAGATAAACAGATCTGCTGCATAGCCAGGAATCTCTCTCTCTCTGCTCATGCTGCTAGTCTACTAGCACTGTGACATGACATTGAAGTCAGAATTCCAAATGGGTGAATATGATTAGTCTTATCTCCAGTATATTTACGATGCTTTGAACATTGACTTGTCTGAATCATAGGAAACTCAAATATTCACACTCCTGTATGCCATGGTAAGCACTTGAAAAATCTATAGGACAAGCTCTATGTCTGTAATAATCAATGAGGTAAAAAAGAAAACACCCATAAATGCAGTTGAAGGAGAAAACATAGACAAAGAATAAAAATATGTGTAAAAAGAGTCGAGGAAGTAAAAACCCAAAGGTTTCTCTTCAGATTGCGTTTCCTGTCATCTTGTTTAATTACTCATGCTTAATTAGGTTAAGAATCATGCAGAAGGCTGCACAGAATTTGAAGGAGGGGAGAGTCTTGGCAAGATCTTTCTCATCTAATGCAGTTGCTCCACATTTTGACTTAACAAATCCTTTTTCATGAAATGCTTTTGATAACAGTATTTTAGGGAGTTTTCTCCTCTACAACCAATCAATTGCATCCCAGTACATGCCAGCCAGCCCGTTCCTTGTCCTGGTACCACAAAACAGCTGGGAGAATAAAAACAAACCTGCCAAAAGCAAACTGTATTTAGGTGTTATTAGATTTCAGAACACAGACTCAGGGATAGGAAATTTAGTCCACCAGCTAATAGTTAATAACATTAAACCTTTTCCTATTTAGCTTTCTCCAGTTGCTGGGAAACTGCAGATTATTGCAGTTAATGTTTTCTCCTGTGTCAGCAAGAAAAATCATGTTTGCTACAGATCTGCCATTTAAAAATGTCTGTGCACTTCGGTCTGTTCCTAATGTACACTTCTTCATTGATTTGGCAGACATGGTTATATTTCATGGACTTAATCACTAGGTCCCCATATTGTTCCTAAGTGACACATTAAATGCCCAAATGCTCTTTGTTGTCTGTCTTCCAGTCACCTCTTGCTAGATTCATAAAAGAGACTGTCTCCAAATTTTGCCTGGAGGGCACTCTGGAAAAATTTTGAATGGCAGAGGTCTTCTGGAACTGCATTCACTCTTTTGGCACAGAAAAACTGGTCCTCAGTCACTGATACAAACTAGAACTTTTAGGGATTTAAAGAATTTTTAAATACATAGTCAGCACACAGATTTCCCTGGCTTTCAAAAGAAGATCTTAAGATCTTAAGATCATCCTAGATTTGTAAAGGTTTATCTCTGTTTTAGGACTCAACTACTCAGTGCCCATAAGAGAATCCTACTTACTGACTTCAGTGAAACATGCCCAGATCTGTAAACAACTTTGTGATACCCTAGAGAAGGATATACTACTTGATCTTTGCAGAGTACAATACTTTTGTACTTGTAGAGAACAAGAATAGCTGTATTTTGAGCTATGTTTATGACTGATTTGTACTCACTGTTTCTTTTATGAAGCATAAGTAAAGAACACTTTCGTCTACTGCCCCCCATAAAGTGATGTGAGGAGTCTGATTTTCCCACCAATACCTCTTGGTGGTTAACATGAAACTGAAAAGCTAAGCAGAGTATGTAGAACTAACTTGAAACAGCTCTGTTAGCTAAGAACAACTCTGACAAATTAAACAAAAGATCTACCTATTGCAGCATTTTGTACTCAAATGGCCAAGAGCAAATACCAAAGAACAATATGTGAGGAAGGCAAGTGCTTACACTCTCACAAATTCTCTCAGCCTACGTAATTTTCTCATTCAAAGATAGCCAGCGCCTCAGCCAGATATGACTCCGCCTAACCTCGTCTTTAATGTTTAGGAAAATTCAGCAAACCTCTTCAGTAACCCTCAAACTGACTTCTCTTCTGTTAACTTTTCTAGTCTCCCTTTTGACCAATATACATTTTCAGCACCCACAGCACCATTTGGAAAGAAGTTTTATAGCTTCTACTGATTGCACATTTGAAGAACTTAACTAGCTTGCTTGGAATCTGAATTTTGTCAGCTTCACTGATTTCCTTTTAGTTTTTGTATTGAAAGAGACTCTGAACTGTTTCTACCCTCTTCATAACAATTATGAATTTCAAACTCAGAATCACAATGAGCTCTTTTCCACAATGTATTGTCGTGTTTCACTTCGTTGTGCCTCATACAGAAAACTTTGCCCCTTCTCTGAATTTCTTTTAGCACAATTACATTCTTTTTAAGATAGCAAGACAAATATAATATTCAGTATTTAGTAGGCAAATCAACCATGCACTTATGCAATAGCCCTGTTTTGTTCTCTGTTCTTCTCCAGATAATGCCTAATTTTGATTTTCTTTATTGGACACTATTGAGCATTGAGCTGACTTTTCATTGAACTGTCAATCATCACTCAAAACACTCAATACCAAACAGTAACGATCAGCCCAGACCTACTGTTTTATATGTAAAGTTAGAAATATTTTTCCCCACACATACAGCTTCCCATCATTTACACTGAATGCTTACAAAGAGACAGTATTCAAACTGCCATTTTACTGCTGAGTTTCTCAGTCTCCTATAGTCCTGCAAACCCAATCCCATCACTTCTTACTCTCTTCTCGAGGTTATTTATGACTATGCTGAACAGCAGAAGTCCCAGAAGTCGGGGTGTTTTTGTTTTTTTTTTTCATTTTGTCCCCATTCTGAAGAAAGATTGTTTTATCCTTCATTCTTTCAATTTAGCTTGTTTTCTTTTTTCTCTCTACTGTTGAATTTTTTTGATTTAGAGCTATGTCTTTTGATTTAGTGCTTGGATCTTCTCTTACATTTGTGCTTACCTTTCACTGATATTTTCCTGTAAAATTCAAACACTATCAATTCCACATTCTCCAAATCTGCAAGTATTTTGTTAGCACCGATTTATTCTTTACACCACCCTCAATCTATCAATGATGTAAACAGCTGTACTGGGATGGTTTCAGTATGGCTTACTACTCTTATCTACTCCTTCTCCTCATAAATTTCCAATGTTTGCATTTCATAGGGATCCATCTGGTTTTGCTGTTGCTGTTGTTGTTAGTATGCTAGTACTTCATCAGTGCCCAGATGTCTCTAATGTGCCCTCTGAGCACCAAACAATTTCCAAGCAAGTTCTCTTCTAACTCCCTTTCCTGGGATCTTTTCACTTTCACTGTTTCTGCCGAAGTCAAAATATTTTAGGCTTTTGTTTGGACACGGAACGTGACATGCCTGTAAGAGATGTTTACTCACAAGACCATTTTTTCTTTTAGTTTCATATCCCTTTCCCCTACACTGTGTGCTTTAGGTAGGTCAGCAGCAGCTTCTGCTGAGGCCAGTGAACAAGTTGTGTCTCATCAGTAAACCTTTATTTCTATCAGATATTTTGTCATATATAGTTAAATAGCATTTCTTGATGGCTTCTAGTGAGACTAAACCACTATGCTTCATAGTGTTTAATTATTTTATTTGCTGTATTCTAAATTGCTTCATCTATTGTGAATCCTCCAAAAAGGCTTAGAGATGCAATCTGACCAGTTGGAGGGCTAGGTGGCAAGTGCCTCATTTACACATAGTTCACCTTGCAATATGGATAAGTCCAAGGATAAATAATGAAATTAAATTAAGATGTAGTCATCAGTATTTTTCTAGGTAAACATATGAATTTCAGTAAAATGTCCCCCATATCAGTATCAGAAATTCAAACTGCTGCTAATTTCCAGGAGCCATCAGTTGCAACGTGAGGTACACTGTTAAATAGATGCCTAATTTGTAAGATGCAGTCTTTTATGAGTACACACTGAACTACAATTGGCAAAAATGATCAAAAATCACGAGATTGTTAAATGCACGTTCCACATAGGCAAAATGCTCAAAAATTCAGTAGCAATATATAAATAAAAAAGCTCTAGTAAAACTGATATTCTGGCAAGAAAATTTCATTTTGGAAAAGCTACCATACAAATAAAATCAACTTTGATTTTGCCTCCTGATGGTATCAGTCATGACTCTAACTGTATGTTTTGCTTCCACTTGTTGACAGCTCTCTGCTGTTCTCAACTCTGTTCACAAATAGCAGCAAGTTCCAAAAGTGGGTTACTATTGTTATTATTCTCATACAAGAAAAAACTTATTACCATATGAAAACCTACTATAATGCTGTCATAATAGCATATTTATCCAAGAACTGAAGTCATGGTACAGTTTTTAGTCAACTCTTACTTAAGCAAATCCAAGTTTATTTGATCTGGAACAATTCTGATTTGCTATAGGTTTCAAAGTACAGTGTGTTGACTGTTCCATGGATTTTTAATCTTTAAAATTGTACAAAGATTTATTTTAAAAAAAAAACAACCTGTAAAGTAGTAAAAGTGACCTTGCAAATATAGAAAGAAAACAGGTGATAAAATCAGTAAGCAAAAAGAAAGAACTATCAAGGCAAATAAAGGCTATGAAATGTTGCAATGTTTTATACCATTAATTGTACTCACTTTTCCCTCATCTCTTGGACTGTCACTTAAATGTACAACTGGCCCAGGGTGAGTCTTTGTGGATCTGCAAGACAAAAATCAATTCAAATCTGTGAATGGTTTTTGTATGAAGACTTAGACGCTTACATTAATTTCCAGGTGCATTAATGTGTATCACCAATGGTTTAGAAGTCATCTTAAAATGCCCAGCAGAGGAAGATAACTATCTGAAAGTTTTATCTTTTCATGTTCTCCTCTGCTTCCTTTTGCCATCATAGGCAAAGATTCTCCTTTGCTAATGAATCCTTTCTTCCATTTTTAAAAAAGTCTCACTATAACTCCTATTACAGTAATTTTCCCCCTACTCTCATTTCTGAGGCTTTTCTCTCTTTTCTGTTCTCCACTTTGCTTGAAATTGAGCAAATGATGAGAGAGGGTAGAAAGAGAGAAAAGATCTTACTGTCCGTCTCTCTTTTTGTAACATTTACCAACAACATAGTATGCAACTTAATACAGGGACTGCTGCTTAAGTTCATGATGTCCAGCACCTGACAACAAATGCAAGTCACCGGAAACTGAGTGAACAGATGAAGAACTGTCATCTTTTCTAACCAGACCTTTAGGCATGGCAGTCATAAATAGCAAGAAGCCAAGAACCAGTCCACAAAAGTTCAGGTTATTTGAATGCCTGCACAGAACAGAACCTTTCTTCCATCGAGGATATGGGGTCAGAGCACGTGTCCCTTGGAGTTCAGGTTCAGATCTAGATTTGCATGCTTGGTCTTGGTTCACCAAAAGTCACCCAGAAAAAAAAGATACTGCAGAAACTGGCAGGGTCCACAAAGCTAAGAATTTATCTGGAAGCCATACCTAAAGCTACCAAGGCTCCAGGTTTTAAAGCAATCTGCAAGAGAATTAAAGAACAAACCAAAACAAGGTTCTGCAGTCAAAATACATACAGGATTTTCCTAAATTAACAGTGTCCTATAGCAAAACTGGCCTTTTTCCTATCAGGTCAGACTCCAAATCAAGATGTATGCAAAAATTCCCAGACAAATCAAAAATTGACATACTGTTCAGTAATCCATATTCTCATAGAGTCCTCTTTCCCAAAACATTATGCTCCAACACTCCTGAAACCATGCACCCTTTCCTCTAGCTTCTATTTTTTGCCCATAGAATGTTTTAAATATTTCAGCTATTTGGTCTTGTACTGAAGCTGGGCCAAAGCAGAGTGGCAAAGACCTTGTCTGATATTTACCTCTGAGCTAAAGACAATGAAAAATTAATGCAGATATCCTTAGACCTTCCAAATTAAGTTTATTCCAGTCCAAAGAGATAGAAAACTTCAAGTCATCTAAAGGTCAGTAACCCTTCCAAGACTATACTCCACCCCTTCACATATATTTTAACAATGCTAGTTGCAGGCATAAAGCTAGTGGCAACGTGGGAAGCCCCTTCCTTGGTGAACTTTCTCCATGAGACGATCCCATGCCACCATCTTCAGCTTTGGCAGATCACGTTTTCACAGATACCTGCAGCATGTTGTTTTTCTACATGAGGTCTCAGTGTGCAGGGCTTCAGTAAGAGCATTTTGCAGCATTTCCCAGCATAGTTGTGAGATCATTAGGAAAGCGGTGGACAGGTGGTTCATACAGCAATACTCTATACACACTGTCTTTAATGGTACCAGTAGCAAGTACTCATTTGGCTTGAGACATGGCATGCAACACTTTTTGCAGAGGTCCAGTTAGTGGGAGATCTGGCTGCCATTCCTATCCAAGCCAGGTCCCCAGAGGGGGCCTCCCTGGCTGAGGTTTTGTTTCTGAGTACTGGACTAAAAAAATCATTTCCAAACACCAGGACTTGGAACAGGCAGGGAAGGTAGGCAGTGATGGGGAACTGATGGGTGAGAGGAGGATATCAAGTAGTGCTTAGACCCACATGTCTGGTACAACTGTCCTCAGAGTGTGAATAGGACATCTTCAGACATTCTAGGCTGCTATGAACTTTGCTTTTGACATAGGTTCACCAATCTGAACTGGTCCGAGTATGCTGATGGGAAAAAGTCTGTTTGAGCTAAGCGGAAAAACAATGAAGAGAAGAGGCAGCATAAGAAATTTTACTTTTTAGCCAGATAAGAACCACTGACAGACGACAGAAGAGGAAGCAGAGCCAAGCAAACATCAGGCATGACTCATCTGGCAACTGACAAAATAGTGGAAGAAACACACAAGGCATAGTGGTTTTGGTGGCTACATCAGCCCATTGAACTCACCAATATGCTGGGCTGACTGTGTTGCTTGGCAATAGCATTATTAGTACTTGACCAGAAATATTGGCAAAATCAGGGAAAACAGAAGGGAAAAAGGGAAAAAGCTGAGGGTAGATCCTGTCTAGGCAGCTCATTTGTCTTTGGGTAGAAGCAAACTCTTACACAAGCTCTAGTCACTCTACATTACATGTAATTTCAAGCTAATTATACTTTCATTGTCACACAAACTAGTTGTTCCTCTGTAAATGATATGAAACTATCTTTTACTACCAGTTCTATTCTTATCTTATATTCTTGCATGGGCATAGCCTCAGATTTCTGTGGTAAGAGCTAAAAGGGGTAAACTTCTCTGATACAATACATTTTCCTACCTCCTCCATTTCTCTGTCGATTCTATTGTAAAAACTAGCTGAAGTATCCTGAGATTTATTACACTGTAATGAAATTTCTTTTTGCTTTTCAGTAAATCAGGCACTTTTTATTTCTTTTAGGAATGTTCTCTTTTCATTACTATATTATCAGCAAAATTGATACACTAACATGTACGCAACTAGTCTTTGTTTCAATTCTTGTTAGCTGTTTTATGCCAAATATCAGACGTAGGTGTCAAAGTGCTTGTAGTGGGGAGTTGTATGGGGACTCTTTGTGAGGAAAGGTCAGGGCTACCCTGTTCTGGACACAGCTGGCTCCAGCTGACCACAACAGATCCCCCTCGCGGGGCATGGTTGAGCCCCTCAGCCAAGATGGTGGTGCCTTAGGGAAAACAAATTTAAGAAAGGGCAAAAAACCACAGTAGAGGCAGTGAGGAAAGTGTGAGAAAAAGCCCTGTGAGCACCAAGGTCAGCAAAGGAGGAGGAGAGAAGATGCTCCAAGTGCCTGAGCAGAGATACCTCTGCTGCTGGTGGAGAGGACCATGCCAGAGCAGATATTTTCCCTGTGGCCTGTGGAGGACCCCATGCTGGAGCAGGTTTATCCTGAAGGACTGCAGCCTGTGGAAGGATCTGTGCTGGAGCAGGGTAAAAGTATGAGGAGGAAGGAGCAGCAGAGAGGAGATGTAACGGACCAAGCACAACCCTCACTCTCTATCCCCCTGGGCTGCTCAGGGAGGAGGAAGGGGAGGAGGCAGAGGAGTTGGGAATGAAGCAGTGAAGTTGAGCCTAGGAAAAATGGACCTTGAGAGGAAGGTGTTTTAGGTTTTGTCTTTGTTTCTCACCATTCTATTCTATTTTAAATGGCAAGAAATTAAATTTATTTTCTCCAAGTCAAATCTGTTATGCCCACTAACAGTAATGAGTAACTGATCTCCTTGCCTTCATCTTGACCCATGAACTTTTCCATCTTATTTTATTTATTTCCCTGTGCTACTGAGAAGGGGGAGAGAGAGAGCAGCTGAGTGGGGATCTCACAACCAGCCAGGGTCCACCCACCACAAATACCTCGATCGATTAACAGCTGCCAGCTTTGATTACACACAGGTAAGAGGAAATGGTGAGTCTATTAAGTTTGGCAGTCGTAACAATAACTCTGTCAGGAAATGAGAAAGGATCTTTTTCAAATAATTGTATTTCCTAAAACTCATTTCAGACATGCCATCACACAAAAAAAATCACACTGAATTTTTGGAGTGATGACAACAGACGTTACTGAAACATTTTTGAATTGTAGAGCCTAATCCCTGGCAGCCCTCCTGCACTGCCTTCCTGGTGCTACAAGAAACACTGGGTTGTTCTTATTGTTTGGTTTGTTTGTTTGTTTGTTTGTTTGTTTGTTTTAACACACATCAAGTGAAGTATTTGGATCAAAATCGATTATGCTTTGGACCAAAGGGCAAGGAATATTCACAAGGTGCAGCACAAAGCTTTTCGTTTGGTTTGGGATGGGACGTGCACAGTCCCGTTTTGGGGGAGGATATAGTGATAGAAAACACTACCAGTTCAGACGGAGCAGGGAAGAAGCAGTGGAAGGGTCGTAACTGTCTTCATTTGGCACAGTCTTTCACTTGTTGCTCTGAATCTGCCCTACGGTTGGATACAGAAGGAGAGACATGCGGAATCTTCTCTGCTAATATACCTTGCTTGCTTTTCCTGAAGTGATGCTATTTCTTACCTAGTGTCCAATTGTGGCTTGGAACCCAAAGAAAGTAATTTGTTCCACACTACGACCAGAATTAGTCTCCCAGAGGCAGATTAGTGCCTTCTTGCTCTTCTTGCTTCCTCAAGGGAAGTATACGTAAATAGAAATAATATCAATGGGTTTTTGAGCCCTAGGGCTTGTAAATGGAGTTCCAGGCATTCGGCTCTACGGTTTCTCCTAAGGGTAGACATCATGACTACAGTATAAGTAGGATTAAATGAAGCAATTATTTAGTTAACTATATTATATCAATAATATTGGTTTACAGAATTCATGAAACACTATCAGAGCTACAGATACAGTAATTACTACTTTAAAACAGTAAATTATACTGCATGTGGAAACATCTACACAGAAAAACATTTTGCCTCATATAGCTTTAGTATATATAATGTGTTTTGCTTCCCCTCATTGCTATTACAGTAGAGTTGCCAAGGAGACTGGAAAGTTGTACGCTGTCATGGTGGAACAGCCTACAAAGAAAGTAAAACACTGTTGAATTACATTAAAAGCAAAAGCAGAGATCCAACAGTTCCCAGAAAGGATGAAGAGATGCTAGGAAATCAACCACACTTGAAGCTGTCATGAATAAAACACACCAGATGCCAGATAGCTGTGTATAGGCATTCCTTTAAGCTGGCTTTAGGAGACTATAAAAACTAACTAGATCCTATCCCTAGGAAAATAAGGAAGAATTAGTAGGTGAAAATAAGGTGTAAGTTATATGATTGAGCAGAGAATTCTTCATTCCCAAATACTAGTTAGGGTAAAGCTGAGAACAACTGAGAAAATAAAAGCTCTGAAAAGACATGAAAAAGATAAAATAGAAAGCCAAGTCCATATACAGTAGAAAGAAAAATGAAGGTCAAGTCCAAAAAATACCAGTAATGATTTGCAGTAAAAATTTCCTGAAGAAAAAGCTATCTTCAACTCAGCAAGAAGAAAGTAAGAGCTAATGATGCAAAACACTGTAACATTTCATAGACTTCAGTGACCTTAAAGCCCACAAAAGCAGACTGCATAAGAACTGAAAAATGGAACAAAGAGTTCCCATGACAGCTGTACAAAACTGGAAGTTTGTTAAGAAACTAGTGCTACTTAGAGCTGTTTTGTACTTCATCAGAAGTTATTCCTGACAGCAGCAGGTATTAATTTATTTGATGCATGTTCATTTTGGGAGATGAGAGACCTGATACGCTGTAAGACTTTACTCCTACTCAGAAGACCAGGATGTGAAATGAAGAAACCATTCACTGTAAAACAGGAGTCTTCAAAAACTTGTAAGGATGGAAATTTTTATTTAACTATTTTGTCCTAAAATGAGAAAGCTCAAAAAGGAGTCTTCAGCAATGTTATAATTAGGACCCAGGAGATGTGGAAAATACATAGATGATGAATTCCTCCACCGTTCTCGGAAATTTCACTCTAATTGCACTCTAAGAAACAGAGTGACTGTTATAATAACTACAAATATGAAGATAATCTTTAAAGTAGGTAAAATAATGTATGACAAAATACAATGAAACCAAGAGAAAATAATTTTCATTTTGAAAAAAATTAGCATGCTGTCTTGCTTTCAGATGGGATAAAGTTAATTTTTCTTTCCAGTGGTTGCTGGTTTTCTGATTTGGTATGAAAGCATATTGTTTCAGTTGCTTCCAGGTATGTTTATATTTTTTCAAGGACTTTTTTCAGCTTCCCATGAAAGCTGAGAAGGAGCCTAGACACAATGATGGAATGGCCAATAGAATATTCCATACCAAAGATGTTATGCTCAGTATACAAATGGGGTTAGCCAGGGAAAATGTACTCACCATCGCTGCTCAGGAAGGTACCAATTCACTGGGTGCTGAGAGTGACTTGTGACATTACCGTTATTATTATTGTTAGTTTCTTGCTTTGTTACTGTTATATTAAACTGCCTTTATCTCAACGCATGAGGGTTTTCTGTTTCTTTTTGATTTTCCCTCCTGTTTTGCCTCTTCCCCTTCTAGAGGAAGGGTGAGAACTGCATGAGCACTTGCATGGTCCTAGCTGCCAGCTGGGATTAAACCACAACACCTGCGCAATTACAGAAGCAATGTAATGATTCCTAAGAAGAATGAAAATCTTGTGGTAGAAAGCTGTAAAAGGAGTTAATAGAGAAAGGAAAAGAAAAAAGGAAAAGAAAAACATCTATATTAGTCATTGTTGCAGAGTTGGAGATGACTGAATGTGATAGTGCTGAGAAAAGCACGTTCATAAGCAGGTATTTTAGTGCCAGTAGTGCAGACATCATCCACAGTTTTGCTTCCCACAAAGATGCACACCACAGACTTTAAGACTTTCTTTTCATTGGTAGAGTCACATAGAAATTACAAAGAATGAGGAAGTTGGATAAATCATGCACATACTGTGGATCAAAGCTGGGAATTGGAGTAAGAATCATTTCAATCTCAAGATGCAACTCTGAGTCTTAGACACAATTTCTAAAATGTCTAGAAGAAGAAGGACTCCTGGTAACTTGCACTTTCTTTGTACTAGGGACTATTTCCATTTGGGAACAGAGAGGGTAGCAGTTGCTTCTAGACTTCTGCTTCTCCTCCTGTGTGCTGCTTTCCTTCACTGCTGTGGGAACTGCTGGCTTTTAGACATCTAGGAAATGGGGCTGAGCAGGGAACAGGCTAAGAAAGGAAAGGCCAAGTTATGGCTTTGTTTCAGTTTGCCCAATTCTTTGATACTCTAAATCCCCAAGTTTCAGTTACTCATTTGTTAGTCAGTGGAGTGTTCATACACTGGAATCTGCATGCTTGGGAAGGGAGCTTACAACGCAGAGTTCTTATTTGTGGAGTGTAGTAGACTCATAGGAAGATCTTCCTTCCTTCCAACAACAGATGACCTTCCAAAATGTATGACCCTGAAGGCTGAGAAAATTAATCTCGCTGTAGTTGGAGTAAATGGAGACATGCTGGGGTCATTGGCTATTTTTTCCAAACATTTTGAAGGAAAAGAGCAAAACTGCCTATTTGAGACTAGAAAACCAAACAGTATCATGAGCATCAGACATCTCTGGCAAAGGACTAGGCTCTGCTACATGACAGAGAAATGGTAAGTGAAAAAGTTTTCAGTTAATCTTCATTTTTAGCTGAAAATATCATTTATGCAATACCATTTATTTTATTATTTACTGAACAATGTCATCATGACCTTAGAGGGCCAAACTCAGACCATGATGAAAGTCTAGAATACAACTTGTAGGTGTTTTCCAAAGGAGGAAATGACAACACAGGTATTCTGAACTCTTCAGATTATCTTGGCCATAGTGTTAGCAATATAGAGACCCTCTTCAGCCAAACAATGTTCTGAAAAACTAAAAGAACTGGAATGTCAGCTGAGTTTGGGATTTTTTGGTACTCTTGCAAAATTAGCTGTAATCTGGTTTTACAGTGATTTTGGTATGGTGATATACAGTTTTACATTCCAAAGTGGAAGCATATCAGGTTTTTAAAAAACTAACCCGTTCAATGTCATACCGGTTTTCACTGTAAAGCCTTGAAATCTTAATGAAAACTGAGTTAAATCCATGCTATGAAAATTCACAGAGATCTAATTAGAAGTAGATACAAGTCAGTGAAAAAAATGAGGAGGGATTTTGAAAGGAAGTCAAGTTATGTTGGTAGACTTATTCTGCAATTTTAGAAACTGGATGAGAGTTGCATGAAGAGGGAAGGACTCTCCTTCGGGCTTGTTTGTGCAGATGACACACAAATCTGACACACACAAAATTCTATTTATAAACCCTCCATCTAAACTGAGGACTTCAATACAGCAGCAGAGCAATAACTGGGCTTTCCTTGCCAGTAAGTTTGACACAAACATGCCTGCACAGAAGGTAAACTTTCTCCTTCCAAGCTTAATAGTAAATAGCCACATCTTCAAACTAATCTCACACTGAAATGTTATAATATATTTCAAAATGAAAAACAATGTTTTGAGCACTATTACCTCTTACATCATTTGTAGCGAGGCTGAAGCTGTTCGTGAAGTTTTACATACATACATTTTCTTATTTTCTTTCAAGTTTGAAAGTACCTAAGATCAACAAGCCAGATGAACCTACAAAGCCTCAAACAACCTGTTCTCATAGCTGATCTTACTGCAAACAGGAAGTTGGTTTAGAAATTCCAGAGGGGCCTTCCAGAAAGAATTATTGCAGAATTCTATAGTACTAAAATAGGAAAATCATGTCAAAATAATGTGAAGATTAAAAAAATATAATCAAATAAGAACGTATCCATGGCCCAAGATAAAATTGTTATCTCAAAAATGTGTCTCAGTTCAATTCTCAAGTGTACTACCACAAGCCAATCCTCATGAAGTACACTTAAAAGTTAACATTCCCTTTAAAAGTTAATCTAAATTACATTTTTTTCCTGAAAAAAAAAAAAAAAACCAAAACAATAGTACTGGAAGACACATCATAGTTTGTTATTATCTTATATCATATTCCAGAGAGAGTTCAAATTACTTTACTGAGAAAAGTCACCTAATTTCAATGTCAGCAGTCCTACAGCATCCGTTAAAGGTGGCTGCCGTGGCAAACATCACCATTATCCTCATTAGCCTCTAATTCTAATACAGAGAAACTGATCTGGCGACACACAGGATCCTCTGTATACCTCTGTAATACAGGCAAGGACAACATCCTCTATTCCATATCAAGAAGCAAACGATGACATTGAATGGAGAGGATACAGCCTTCCTATACTAGCACACAGCCTACAGGGATCAAGTTATACTTGTAAGATTGATAGAACTAGAAGCAGAAATTAATGAATACCTGTGCTGAACTGTTACCAAACCAGGATATGGCAAACTAGGCCGGGCTGGATGGGGCTTTGAGCAACCTGGTCTGGTGGGAGGTGTCCCTGCCCATGGCCGGGGGGCTGGAACTTGAAGATCTTTAAGGTCCCTTCCAACTCTAACCATTCTATGATTCTGTAAAACTAGCTTTTTAGAAGAAGAGATTATCATGGCAACCATGCAGCTCCTTCAAGTACAGTCTATCTGTATTACGTTGTCATTGCCTTTCACAATTTATGGGAGAAAAATTTCAGAAAATCTGGGTATACTGCTGCACAGGCAACACAAAGAAGATAGTTATGAGGGGCTGCTTGTTCACAAGAAGGTTCAAAAGAGCTAGCTTCCTGCACAGCATCTAGCCTATCTCAACAGCTCAGTACTGAAGCCTGTTAGAAAGCAGCCCTTACTTGTCACATGCTTTTTACTGAAGACAGGCATCATTCTAATCTGTTTTCATAAAAAAGGTCTGTTGTGGCCATTAAAAAAACCAAAAAAGATCTATCCAAAAGAACTTTGAAATAATTAGGAAGTGAAACTGACTGCAAGGCTTCCATGTCATAAAAGCTTTCAGATTTAATTCTATACAGAATAGAAACATCCTAATGCCTGGAGGAAAGTAAATTCCACATGCACACAAAATGAAAACTGTGTTATTCTAAAAACCTCAAAGCTGTTATCTACTCAATATAGTATATATATACACATTCTAAAAGATAGAAATCAAAAACCATTCCAATATGTTAACAGCACCAAAACAAAGTGAGAAAGAAAAAATAACTAAGATACATCCCACCTGAAGAATTCATCACAACAAACATTTTAACTCTGGTTTTGACTGTACAATTTTTTCCAGAAGTAATTTTCCAGCCAAAACTACTGAACAGAACTGAACAAAGACTTACTAAGGCAGGACAAACAAACATTTCAAAATTGAGAACTGGACATAATATTTATCATCAGACTGTCTGAATGCTGACTACCACTTGAATCCCTGTTTTTATCTCCTTTGAAGATAAAACTAGGTATTTATGACTGTGCCTGTGAAGTTTGGTGGGCAGAGGGAAGGAAATGAGACATTAGTTTTGTCCCCCAGGGGACACAGTGATTAATGAAAGTGAGTGACAATAGCAGGGGTAAAAAAGGGAAAGGAGAAAATTTTGGAGAAAAATAGTTGCTATTGATGTGATCTCAGCTTGGGACAGGGAATTAGATGCACCACTGTAGGCCTGTAGCCCTGTTCTTAGATACTGTCCTCTGCTTCACTGGGCTTGGTGAATTTCAGTTTACTACCCAAGGTTACAGGTTCCTCACAACATGAAATGGTACCACTGAAACTGCATGAATACTATGAGTTTGCCAGCAACAGTTCATCTTGCTGGAACTTCACAGAAGAAACAGCAGAGAAACAATTTTCATTTCTGTTGAAGCTTTTACTTGCAGGAAGCACAGATTTACCCCAGTCAGATATTTTCTCTAAGTCTCCCTCCATTTCATACCCACGCCACAAGCACCTGTGTTAGCTTGTCAGGGAACTGTCATTTAACAGTCACTCACTACCTTTCCTATCGCTTCATCAGGTTTTGATGAGACTGATTTAACTTTGAAATTAGCCTTGTGTTGAGCAGGAGGCTTGGACTAGAGGCCTGCAGTCCCTTCTCATCTAAATGATTCGACAGTTCAATGAAGAAAAATTCTCAGTAAATTCTTAGAGCAAATATACACTATTATTCTCTTCATAGGATGTTTGGAGAAGATGGCGATCAAACTACCCTCATAAAAGTAGTAAAATCTGAATTTGTGAGATTAATGATTATATGCATTGCATGTAACTTCACGGTTAACCAGATTGCCAAATAACTTTATCCTTTATACAAAATATAATTACATGGTCTCTATCACAAATCTGAATTCCCATTGTCCTGTAACAAATCAGTTAATACTGCACATATATTCATCAAAATAAAAGGTTTTCAAAAGATTTGCTAATATTTGTATAAACAATTATTCTTAAAAATGAATCTTGATACAGCTATGAAAATGACCACAGACAAAAATGCAAAAAAGTCTGTACTTACAGTTCTATTGCCTTGTTCCACATGATAACATATCCAGAGAGAATGAAGGACTCAATATTTACAATATGTGTATTTCCCCTCTCTGTTCCAACATAAAGCCATTTACTCTGGAAAGGTAGATGGCAGTATGTAATCCTGGAAAGGAAAAAAAAAAAAAAGTGTCTGAATATCGTATCAACAATACTTTTTAATACTTGCGCAGATGAAATACCTGTTCTTTCCATCTTATAACTTGAGAAGCCTGCCTAGGTATTTGGCTTGGTATGCCATATGCTATTATATTTATCATTCAGTTCCACAAGCAGGCTATTTCTGGTTTTTATATAAAAACTTGATTTAACAGCTATGTGGTAACTTCTATCCTTAACTAACTTATCCTTCTATCCACCTTCCTCCCCCACAAATATATAATCAGTTTTTAAGAACATGCACATTTCAATTTTTCATTCCTATGGTGCAGCCATTTTTCTGAATTAATTATAAAGCAGTGAGAGGTGTGCTGGCTATCCTTCCAGTAATTTGGCTCTCAGTCACATAAAATCCTGTGAACAGAACATTTGCCACCCTTTGAATTAAAGGGTGAATTACAGGAATTGTTCAATATCTAGGCAAATTTCACCTGCTTTCTGTAATTGTTCCCTGTAAGGTACTCTCAACAAACAAAAAGATTCCAAACAGATTCTACACACTATTTGGATAGTTCTGCAGTTTTCCAGTTATCTAATCATGTGTCAGGACATTCAACATTTAATTCATTCAAGCAACCAAAAATTTTTCATTTTGCCTGGATTGAACCCAGTTGAAATACGCAGTTTTCCCATCCTAATTTATGAGGGAAATTATTACTGAATTATAAACCCAGAATAAGGCTTAACCTTCACAGAAATCTTGTGTTGATTCATGTGAGAGTTAAGTATGACACAGGCTTTGTTCTATCCATCTGTACAGGGCTAAATTTTACCATTAGTTGTCTAATTTTGGCAGTAATTCCACTGTCTTTAGTGGAAAGAGAACCAAGTTTTTCAAGAGAATTGCTTTGAGAATTAGAATTACAGTTTTGTAGGCATAAACGAAAATGTCTTCAAGCAGCAACTTGGTACTTGTATTGTGGGTGCAGAGTGACAAACATCTGACAGAAAGAATTGCAGGTGGTCTATGCCACCTACATATTCCTTGCCAGAGTTAAAGCTGTTAGCTTTATTGTTCTGTTCCTAACAGATGCAAAGACCGATTTGCCCTCTTAATTTTGTAGTTTTACCAATGTAAAGCTGGTTTTCACATCTTTCCTGATCCTTCGCCTTAAACTAAGCAAGTCAATTTCTTTTGCTTTCTCTTTTGATGCACCATTTGCTACACCTGTGGTTAGATTAACATTTAGTCCAAATTATTTTTATTTCTTGCATTTCTGTACTAACTCTACTTTTCTTTCTTGCATTCCAAAGCATATGCATGCTCTTTCAGGTCCCAGCCCATGCAAAAACTCTCTGGTCCCTGGCTGATAAATCCTCTATGTCACTTCAAACTAACGTTCATTTCATATGTTTGTAGTAAACTGCTAAAATACAGAAAAAGAAAATATTTGTAACTTTGAAAGTGTTGAAAATGTATCTGTCTATTGATTGACAAACAAGTCATGAGTTACAAAGCAAATCCTAGTTGACTTCAATGATGCTAATCCAAATTCTTGCAGTTGTGTCATCAGACTAAACAGGTTCAGTCTGCCTAGAATCGTGCTAATTTTCAGTCATCTGATAAATCCAGGAGATCATGTGGAAAACTTGGTCTCCAAAATGCAAGACTGAATCCAATACTTTGACTATGAATAAAGTCTCAAAATCACCTCAGACACCAAATGAGGCTGCTTTGGTTACTATTTTTCCTTATTCAAATTGGCTTCTAGGTTATGATCTCTAGCATGCACTGTCACAACAACCATTAGACTAAATGGGTGTTTAATTTCCCAGCTACCACGTGTCCTACAGCTGCCCACCTTAGGTTTAAAATTTGAAGAACATAATGTTTCAAAAGCTAGGTCCTACGGTAAGAGAAAGATCAGACTAAAAATCTAACTACTGGCGATCAGTTACCAGACTTATCTTCCACTGGCTTTTCTGAAATCCAAGGCACAGTAGCTATTAAGTCTGTATATATAGTATGAAGGACCATAGGAGAATTAGGTGTTGCTAAAGAATAGAAGAAAATGACCCATTTTTTTTCCTGCTTTCTTAAGCTCAGCTATTTCTTCTCAAATAATTTTATTTTGTTCTGATGGATTTATGGGACAATCAAATAAGAAAGTATTCTGCATGGTTTTTTTCCACAATGAAAACTACTCTATGAGTCTTTGTTGTTTACCCAAACCGTTATTGCACATTATCAAATACCACCTTCTACAATATGTAAGCTTATACGAAAAAGCTATTCCCTACAAGACAATTCAGATATATAACCAACATATTAAAGGACAGGGATTACTATGCATTTTAATACAATGCATTGTTAGGCTTCACCAAACAAAGCCAAATGATTTTCATATTCTCAGAAAACTATGCACTGCTCTGAAGTAGTTTTTTTTTTTTACGTTATGTAAATTAGATGCAAACTGCTTTATGTATTATTGACCTTTCACTTTTACAGAAAATATTAACTTTGAGGCTTGAAAGCTTTGAAGCAAGCCTCAGATTTTTAATGAACATCTTCCATTTAAGTAAGTACTGAAATCACGTAACGATTTCTTCAAGAGAAAACAATGAAGTCTCATGCCGTAGTTTTCGTTGTGGATGAAAGGTATCCCTCTATTAGTCACATATCCCACAAGGAAATTAAGATGTCCTTTGATGCCTTTATGAAAATCAGTCAATCAGCCACAAAGAAAGACAGGCTGTTTTTCTTCTTAAGAAGGTATGGATTGTAGTGATTTATGCAAGTATGAAATACTTCTGTCAAAATTTAATCACATCGAGCAAATTCTCAGGTCCCCGTTCAATTCGGTTCCATGTTATCTCAATGAGATTGACAATGTTGATCACTTAACAGAAAGTCAGACATAAATAGGGATATTACACATTCTTAGCAGCAAATCACAATCCAAATTTCATTAATCATTATGAGAAATAGCAAAAAGCATGGACTGATAAAAAAAGTGTTCCTATGCTGCCAAAATGGTCTGGAACATTGCATCAATTTTCCAATGTATTCAAAGGACAAAACAGGATATAAAATGTAATTTAAAAAAAATAAAATCAATAGGTGCCAAATAAAATACCTAAATCAGAGTTTATTAAGCAAAAGCTCTTTAACAAGATTCCTTAAACTGTTAATAAAATTACGTAAGTGTCACGGTTTAGCCCCGGCGGCAACAAAAGCGCCACGTGGCAGTCCCTTGGCTCCGCCCCCCAGCGGCGGGGAGAGGATGAGATAAAAATCGTGGATTGAGATAAAAACTGTTTAGCAGGGAAACAGTAACACAGATGGAGAAGACAAACACGAGTACAATACCGACCGCACCGCGCGCCGCGCCGCCCCAACCGCCACCAATGCCGCTGAGATGCACCCCGGCGCCGCCTGCCCATATATATGCCTACGCTGTGATGTCATCACGCCCACTTCCGGTTGTGGCCCCTCCCCTCCCCGGCTGGCTCCCTGCTGCCCCTGGGCCTGGCACACATGGGGGTGGAATAGTTGTGCCGGATAGAGACAGGGGAGAATCAACCCTGTCCCTGCTGGAAACCAGGACAGTAAGCAATGTAAGAGGGATAATGGAATAACTTAAAAAGGCAGTCCAAAAAATTGAACCTAATTTTATAAAGGAACATATTCTGGCTAGCAAATCTTGAAAAAGTGTATTTTTCAGAAAATCACAGCACTATACAGTCTAACAACTCCAACTAAAATCTCACTGCATATTAGTAGAATGCTACAATGTTAAAATAAATTATTTTAGTATTATTATAGTATTCTCTGAAATACTAGTAAAAACTCTCAGGTGGCTTAAAATCATGTTTATTACACTGATCATATTGTGCTAAGAAAATTAAAAGATAATTTTGAGAACACTTCCTTTTGCCTCTGCTTTGCTATTTTTGTTTTCCTATTTTTGCTATGAGAAACTTTCCTGGAACACTGTTCCTAGTGGAGAGTGGGGAGAGCTGGGGAGGGGGGGGAATAAATTGCATTTTTGTCAAAATGATGAACAGTTTCTCCAATTTAATTATTTAATTGCTTATTCCTTGATATCAAAACTGCAACTAAATTTATACTGTGTCTTTCCCCCTTATACAGCTAATCTTAAGTATGGACAAGCATAGAACATGTATAGCCCTGATGCCCAGCACCGACTGGCAGAAGGGCTCAGTTTCTGTAAATTCCTACAAAAACCAAACATCATCTTGAACTTCCTCTCAGAATCTTACCAAAATAAATTGCACTATCCAGGGTCTCAGAAAAGATGGAAATCTCAGAAATTTTCATGAGAAGTGGAAGGCGAAACATGAAGAAGTATTAACTTGGGAACATGAGTAGTTGACAGGAAGCAAGGCCACCAGCTGCAAGGCATGTCAGCTTGGTCCTGGCCTAGCCTTCCCTCAGCTGGCAGTGACTACTGCGTTACAACCACTGTCTTACACCCAGTTTACAGTACTTGTCCCAGCATGGATGAGTTCAGCTCCTGAGAAAGTTGATCACATTCTTAAGAAGGTTATGCACATCAGAAGTCTATCTTTTCATTAGTGATTATGGCTCTCCTCTTGATTGAAGGAATCTTCTCTAGCATCCTTTGGTAGCTTCAGCAGCCTCCACCAATTTTGTTAGTTACCTCAGCTGGTCGTCATCACAAGCTGTTCTCTTGGCACTGTCACCATATAGACTGGTCATCCTACCTGATACTAGCCATGACCAGCTGATGTTCTGTCAGGTTCCCTTTCAAAGCAGCTCTTTCTAGAGAGGAATCTGTGGCCTTTGTAACCCTCAACGAATATTCACACCAGAGGAAAACCAATAAATGAGCCTTTCCCTTCTTTCTTGACTTCTGCAGGATTTCTTCTCCCCGGCAATGAAAACTACAGCTGCACATGACTTTGTATACAGTCCCCTTCTCCCTCCATCAGCAAGCACAATTTATTTCCAACCAATTATTTTTTTTCCCTCACACTCCCTTAATCTTTTGGTATTTTTGAAAAAAAGTGATATAAAAAGTCATCACTGACATCCACAGAAAACCAGACTCATATGGTACTCCACCTTCTCCAGCAGTTGAAAGCAGACTGGCCTTTCTGAGGGGGCTTCTGGCCAGCCTCAGAAAAGTATCCTCAGAAAGTGTAGGCTTGCTTTTCTGTCAGTTCACAAGGGTATGTTATAGCTGAGATTATTGCTTTAAATCACGAAATGCACACAAGATTTATACAGGTATTCAAGCAAAGTAATTTGTAGCTGACCTGAAATGCCTAAACAGAAGCACAGGCTAAAGCTATCGACAATGAAGAAAAGGAGCAGTCTCCAGCAGATCAAGCAAAGGATGTAAATCAAGAGCTATTTGGCCTCTAGAGATATTTACTCCTCTCCCTGAACTATATATAAATTTGGGGCTCATCAGCTTTGTAAGACATGTAAAAAACATGTACAATAGCAGCAATCCATGCAGTCTGATGTCTGTATCATGTGACGTGTTTGCAGCTTGCACTGGTTTGCAGTTTGCACTGGTTTTGTGGTTCCCCAGACTGATGTGAATTGGCTGTGTGCATAGTAACAACAGTTTCCCCTGCAACATGGATCATTTGAGTGATTATACAGGAAGGCAGAAATCCAAGATGAACTCCATTACTAGGATTTCTGATGTTTATTTTAAACTTTCAGTTTAATTTACTTAAAGTGTATACACAGCCTTGAGGGCTGACACAAAAGTACAGGAAATACTTTAAATTACTAACTGGCATGACTAAGAGTCAAATGAAATATATAACACTTCAATACATCTGGACTTTTTTTCCTTTCAGGGTCTTGGTGATACAATGTCACATCATGAATCTTTCTCCTATTCAAACTAGATCCTCCACATAAGGTAATCTCAAAAATTTTCGGTAGCCTTCCCCCACCCCCCTTCCAGATCCCAGCAGCCAGTGAATGAACCAAACATGGCTTTCAGGCTGACTCTTGTGGTCCATCTGTTTTTTAAAAGTGTGATTTATTTTTAATTTCAATTAAGAAAAATCTTCACTTTCACAGATATGTGTTGGTATCACCAGTTAACACCTACTTTGAATTAAAAATCAATTGGTCCTTCTTATTGTAAGTTTTACTTATATAGAAGAAAGTGAAGTGGAGCCGACAACACATTGTGCACAAATCACACTGGATCCTGATGGCAGCACAACAAATGCACTAGCGTATTAAACCTCATGGTTATTTAGGGATATCTGAACAAAAGAGGAGTGTTAAGGTAAATTCTCAAAATACTGTATGAACACTTTCCTCTCTGGATTTTTTTTTTTTTCCAGTTGAGTGTTATACAGACTGCTCAAATATTCCTTGTTAAGACTACAGTGCGTATGCTACATTTAAAGTTTATAACAGGACTGGTTAGATGAAGAATATCTAATGAAGAGTGTAATAATTAGAACTTAGTTCTATTTTTCTATCAAACCAGTCAGGAGCTGAATGTGACCATTGTGTTTATAACTACTCAAGTGAATCATCTCTAGCAATCAAATTCTAGATTATGAATGGAGGTCACAATCTATTTACAATTAAACACTGTGAAACAAATCATCATTTATCTCACATGCTACTATGTCTATTTCCTGACCAAACTATCAATACTTGCAAACAGTGGGACCACTTGAAGACATTACTTACTTAGGCCTCTTAAAGTAGCCTGTAGAGATCAATGTTTTAAAGAAAGAGACAGTAAAATGAATTGCTTTACAAGAGGCAGCACAATCTATATTCCTTATGGAGGAACATGAATGAAATATGGAGTCCAGGCAGTGGTAACAGGTACTTCCTAGTGCTATACATCTGTTTGCAGAAGTCCCTTTTAAGTTCAGTATCTGAGATTATTCAGCTTACCCAATCAATTCACAAAACAGTTTTATTTGTCTTTATTTCATATTGCTTTAGCTCCAGGTACTCATTAATGCAAATGACTTAGACGTGTCAACCAGTTCGTGGTCCACTACTGCTTTCAAAGATATCTGCATTTTTCATTATGTCTATTACCTGAAATATTGTACTTAAACAAGTTATAAGAATAAGAAAGAGGAATCCAAGAAGTAGAAAGAAGATTGTGAAATTTTAAGAAATGCAGTTGAAAACTATTTCTTTCTCAAGATCCTCTGATTTTGTCCCTAGCTGGGCTCCTTTCTTTCTCTGGACCTACACATGCATTCTGAAGCATCCTGATTTTTGGAAATTGGGACTGATTATTAATTCTTTGAAGTGTTAAAAACTAAAATATAGAATGCAAAACAAAGCACTATGAGCAGCATATTCAGTTTCTCATCTTCATTTTTTCCTGTTAAAACAGCCAAAAGTAAAATCAGGCTGTTCCTCTGTTTCTTCAACAGCTAGATGTTCCTACGCAAAACTTCTGGACAGGTGAAGCAACGCTACAAGCCCGCAGTTAGGCTCATTCTTGAATTGTGAGCTTACTATTTCATATGAATGTGCAATCACAACCATAATTAATAGTTTACAGCATTCCATAAATAGTTAAGACACAAATGCTTATGTTGACTATCCAAAATGTAGGAACTATGTGAGTCTTTCTAATCGGTCTTATAAAAAATTATTTACAAGCAGTTAACTCAAACTTAAAAGAACCTAGAACAAATCAGAAAAAGCATATTCAAAACCGTATTAGATGCATTACATTTTATTAGACTAGTAAACCCAGAGATTTCCCTTGAATAAAGACTGAATATATGTATTTATAAAAGCTTATGAGGTTATTATGAGCTCTTTACAAGGACAGTCAACATATAGAGTATGCAACAGATCCTTTGGATTTCACTAGTTTTATTTCTGATAAGTAACCTTCTTGCTACTCCATAAAAGTTCATCCTGACCCTTTCAAAATGCCGTAACATATATGAAAAGACAGCTGCATGGTAACTTCCTATAATGTAAGATGCAGGCATTTAAATTCTCACCCTTGGTAACTCAATGGCTATCTCAGCAGCAGCACAGCATCACATTAATAGGCATTACTGGAGCTCCAGAACAACTTAAAAGTCACTCTTGAAATCCCAGTATGCAAAGGGATGGCAACTTTTGTAGCTTTTGCTACTAATAATGTGTTTTAATTTCAATTAAGAAAAATCTTCACTTTCACAGATATGTGTTGGTATCATCAGTTAACATGTATTTTGAATTAAAAATCAATTTTTATTTTTTTTTGCTACTAAGAATGTGTTTATTCTTCTAGATGACAGAAAATTAATTTCCTTCCTTTTGAGCAAATGCAGAGCAAAAAGACACTCTCTTTTGTCAACACCCTTTTACAGTTTTGACTGTAAATGAATTGGGATGTCTTGCATCTGGGAACAGGATCACTGACATTGGCAGTAACACGTTCGCCCTGGCTCAATCTTTAGTACACAACAGTAAGGCAGTAGATTGAACAGGTGTAACGTGTAGGCTTGGACCAAGGAAAAAAAAAAAAAAAAGGAAATTATATAGAAATCTGCTTCTTTAAAAAGAAAAAAAGATGCTGGAAGAAACCAGCATACTTTTCATTGGCTTCCAATTTGTTTCTGATGCCAACTCAAGGTCATTAGACAACAAAAATGAGAATAAAAGTTCCACAAAATCAGTGAAGTGAGCAAATTAATGAAACAGGGTTGGCAAACAGACTCTTTCTTTCACCTTTAGGGGAAAGACAATCTACATGGTTTTTCTCTTGTCTACTGGCTTGTGAAATCACTGTTTCTTATTTGTAATACTTTACTTGTTCTCCATTAATTTCTTTGAAGGGTAAGTAAAAATGGAGTTGTAATACTAAGAACAGTGACAGTCACGGGCAATACAGACCACTATAATAGATACTGAGTTTCTTAGCAATAGAAGAAAGCCAAAAAATAAAGGATGGTAGAGGGAGATTATGTTCTCAAAAAAGAAAGTTTTTTATTTCTTTCATTGATTTTGTAGCAGTTGCATTAAACAACCCAACACCTAAAGGCAGAGCTTCTCTCATCCTCTCATCCAACACTGAAGCTATAAATTGAAAACACAGTTTTTGCTTCCCAGTCTCATAGTTTCAAAAATGGACTTAGATCAAAGGTGAAAGGCTGAAACTTGCCTTTTGCTAAACAGTTTGGGGTTACTTAGTTGTTAGAAAACTAAACTAAAGATATGCTGGTATTTGATTCCCTGTTTGCTGCAACATACACAAATCTGTGTTCATATCATAGATTCTTACTACAATGAGTTTAAAACTTACTTTATACTAATATCGATAAAGCTATTTTGAATGACTCTGCTGCCAGCATAATATTGCAATACTGAAACTGACTTCAAAGTTAAAAAAAAAGCGTCTTATATGTTCATACTTTTTTTTTATATATGCTATATATACACACTTTTTTTCTTAACAATGTCAGTCAATTAAAATCATGTAGACTTATCGGACACCAGCTGTTTTCATTTGTTATGCTTCAGTAGACAGAGACTCAGTGATTAACGGTCCTTGTTTTTCTGCAATCTGTAGTCTCTCTTCTCTTCCTGCTCATGTACTGTTTAATGAGATAATCTCAATACTGACATTACTAGCTCTATTTCTGATTTACTGGAATAATGCCCAGAGCCTAGTGTGACAGAAGGAAAAAGCATCCTAAATCATCGCATCGGATTCTGTTTGAAGCTGACATGTGCCTGAGCAGGAAAGGGGTGGTGTCGTTTCCAAGAACCAAATGACTTCCTGCAGCAGAATAGGTGCACATTCCTCATGGCTTTAATAGATGACTGGAAATCTGATGTAACAAAAGTCAAAGGATAGACCTGAACATCTCAAAACTCAAATTTGAAAACTTCAAAAAATAAAACAACAGAATTCCCATAACTATGCTGTAACTGTAGCAAGTTGAGAATTTCAACTGATAATGTAGACTCTTTATGCTGTCTGAATTCTAAAAGACATCCTTTTTTGCTAGTCTAATATGACTGCATATGATATGAAGTAGATGATGCCTTTTTGTATTACAGCATTGGATTTTTCATTTGTTATGATTATGGCCATGACACATGGCTGTTCAATGTATGGTTTATGCATATATTTAAAATTCTGCCATCCAACCTGGCCTTAGAGCAATGTGACAACACAGCTACTATGTGAAAACAACATAACGTGCTATACTGTGTTTTCTCAAAAAAGCAGAGATATACTGACAAACATGCTTTCTTTTCCATAAAGTATAAAGAAACAACAAGCACACTTCTCAGCATATGATCTAAAGTTCTGCAGCATACAACAACATCATGTCTGCTGTTAGGAGCTAAATGATTGTTTTCTGAGGGAAGAAACCAACACATATGTTTCTCAGGCAATCAGAGGTGGCTGGGTGACATAGAAATTAATAATTCAGAACATACTTTTCTTCCTTATTGAAGTAAAAACAAAATTTCACAAAGATGTTTTGCAAAATGGAATTTTGAAGAGATACCTGTTTTCTCACAGAAATAATTAAAGGAACTACTGCCAGTGATAGAGGAAAAGGTAAATTGGAAAAGAGGGTTTATCAGGCCAGCGGGCCCTCTAGTCCCTGTACTATTGTTAAGTCCTCAGGTAACTGTGCTAGCTACACATTGTTCGCTAGCAGCTCTAAGGGTCATGATGAATTCATACGTGTGTGTGCATCTATGCAGATGTACACACATATATAAGTGCATTCACATACATGCATATACATATAGAAAATTTATAAAGTTATTTCATTAGCTGTTATAAGTAAATTTTGCTTATAAAACATTTTAATTATGCTGTATTTATAGCCAGAACATTTGGCCTACTACCAGCTAGAAACAGTGATTCTTGTGTTTCAGAGTTGAGAAAATTCTTGTTAGAAACCTTCACTTGATATGTATTCCACAGGCTCAGATGAAATCACGAGTCTCTTATGTATTCGCCAAAATATTTTATGTAAAAAGCTTTCAATAAAGCAATAGGTCAAATGAACAGCTCAGGGGTGGATTGGGGGGAGTGGAAGTTGGTACAGTTTTAGCAATAGGGGAAAGTAATTGTGTTGTCTTTCATGTTTTTTGGTGCTTGGGCTATTAAATACAGCTGTTATCTCTAAGAGCAATTAACATATAGCATATCAGTCATTTTCTGTTAATGTGTATTTAATGCACCGATGTGAGGAAGACGTGAATTAATCTGCAAATGATCGATAACCATGAAATAGAAAAACATTTGCAATCGTGCTTTGTCATGTGTTTTAAGTCTTGGATACATTATTTTAAAATGAAGGTATATTTGTAACCAGTGTAACATGGAAACTGCATTTGCTGTTTTGAGACTTTTCTGAGAAGTTATCAAAAATCAAATTACTATATTTGAAGGGACACTTTATCAGTGAGTGTAGTGATAGGATGAGGGGTAACAGTTGTAAACTGAAAGAAGGTAGATTTAAATAAGTTATTAAGAAGAAATTCTTTCCTGTGATGGTGGTGAGACACTGGAACAGGTTGCCCAGGGAAATTGTGGATGCCCCATCCCTAGAAGTGTTCAAGGCCAGGCTGGATGGGGCTTCGAGCAGCTTGGTCTGGTGGGATGTGTCCTACCTGCCTATGGTAGGTGGGTTGGAACCTGATGATATTTATGGTCCCTTCTAACCCAAACCATTCTATGATCCTAGAATATACTGTGATAATGTTACAATTGCATATTTTGAAGTCTCATTATGCCTATATAACCTGTAAAATACAGCTGTGTAAAAACACATCTTCAGTATCTGCCTTCAGAGAAGCTGTTTAGCAAAGAAGTTTAAAAGCAGATGCTGTGGTATAATGCATTTAAGGACATTTTTAATTGAAATGAAACTGAAAATAATAATACTGGCAGAATCTTGGTGGACTAAAAATTACTTTGGAGAAGTCTGTGAAAGTCATCATTAAAAAATTAACAAAGATTCTCAAATTCAAGGTTGGATCAGGATACAAATGGAGATCTTTTGGATATTCTAGAATTAAAAATATGACCAGGACTTCTGTAATCAGAAGAGTTTATTACATCACATATAGACTAGAAAAGAAGTATTGCTAAAGTAGGTGTACCAAAGGTAGGCTATTCCAGAATATTCCTATTGTAAGAAATGTGGCATTTGTCAGAATTAAATATAGCATTCATTAAAAAAAAATATTGCTGCAAAATTCTGGTTTTAATGTGTTTTTATTTTACTGAAAAAAATAAATATTTTACTGGATATTTGAGGAATTCCCAAGTATCAGTTTTACAGCTGATCTTGTAATTTCATAAGTGATCTTGGTACTAATACTAATGAAAGCCCTTAGGGACACAATATTACACAGGAAAGGACAATCTACACAGAGTACAAGAAATGGAATGAAATTTAAAATGCAAAGGGCAAGGCCTCAAACTTCAAAGAACAAGGACTTCCACTTTAGGGTTGGAACTCATGATACAGAAGTGATGGAAAAAGATAATTTCAATTTCACTTGTCTCGCTTTGCTTCTACTCATAAAGGCTTGCACTGAAAAGCAGCACATTCCGTGCCAGCTAGCTATACATCAGGGATGAAGTGCAATGGGTGTGTAAGTCAATCACAGCACGACCACAAGCACTGATAAGATGAAGCCATGTAAAAGGAAGATGTTATTATGGTATGCATCAGTAAACATATTCCTGCAGAGATTACAAAAGAAAATGGTAATGTCGTTGTCCACAGCACAGATGAGACTCTATCTAGAATATGCTTCCTTGTCTAACCATCAGCTCAAAGAGAACTGGCACGAGAAGAAAGGCCAAAGAAAAAAAAAAGGGAACAAAGACACAGATTTATAGAGGAAAACATAGAATCTTGATTTTTGTAGTGAAAAAAAAAAAGGTTGTGAATGAATATGAATGAGCTATTTAACTGCAAAGGAGAGACAAAATATTTACAATGCATGACAATGTGGACCAGAGCATCATAATAAACGGGAACAAAAGAGCCATAAAAATAAATATAGTCTTGAAGCTGCAAGGTTTCTTGCCATCAGAAGGATGAAATTAACATGGAGCAATTTTCCCTAGTAGAAGTAGTGGACTTAAGCTCCTGACTGTGATATCATTTCATGTGGAAGAGTTAGTGATCCACACAGCAGTTAACCTGAGTAGATGCAAGCAGGTGCTGTGCTGGGCTGCATATACAGGGTGGTCTTCAGGCTGTGTTGTACTGCACACATCACTTGGCTGCAGGATAAATGCAGCCCCCTTGTTCTAACAGAGGAGCCTGCAGGCAGCTCCCACTTGCTGACTGCACCACCTGAGTGGCCTTGACTTTACCTAACAGCACAAAAGGAAGCTTTACTGAGAGCATTCCTCCTGCTTTATAGTAGATATAATGAATATAGTTGTTTTCTTATAAGAAAATCCTACAATAACTTCAATGTTCAAAATGGGATAACCCTATCTATGGATGCGGTTTGCACAGCCTGATGATGATGCCTGTTTGATGATGCACAACTCAGGGTTCCCAGCATTGATAGAGATGTAAGATTATATATACTATTATCTCGTTCTTTATAGTCCAAAGTCTAATAAATAGCATTTTGAATGATAATTTAGAGTCTGAGTGCCTTTCATAAGAGCGATAACAAGGGGATTATAAGGGACCAGCAGCTCTTGATGCATAACATAGTCAGCTTGTTCTTTACATAAAAGGAGGTACACAAGTTGTCTGGTCTGCAACTGCAGGGAATTAGACTGAAGTTTCAGTGGCCAGCCAGGCCCAAACCGTGACAGGAGGTCCCTTCAGCTCCAGTCCACTAGAAGACCCACGTACTTAAGAACTATTAAAAAGAAAATCTTAGGAATCATGTGAACTTTCACTCTACTTTAGTGGAATTGCACAATCTCATAAATCTATCAAATCAGAACTGGTTATTCTTGGTACCAACAAGCTAATACATTTTGTATTTTTGCCTTTGTTGATTGTATAGTTAATGCGTGTTGAAGAAAAAAACCCAAAATACTTGTGCTGGACTTCTTTTCATGATCAAGACATTCACCATTTCAACTAGGTTGCATACCACCTTTCCAGGACAAGCTTATAGCTCTTGATGATCCTACAGGTCAAGCATACTACGAAATTTTCCATAACATGATATAAAACCTAAAGAAAGAATGTAATATAAATTTTTATTTTTAACAGAGAAGAGCAAGGTATGCAGTAACTACAATGACCATATCACACATATTTAAAATTTATCCTAAGTGTTTGAGGTCTGTGCTGTGTCTGCATTTGGCATGAGACAATTCATAAGGAAAAAAAAAAAATCTGCACAAGGAAGTTCTGTAAAAAACTCTGTAAAATGTGAAAGTGAATGACAGTCAGCAGCATGGCTTTATTTTCCTCAGTTTTTTGGTTCATCAGCCCAAAAAAATTTTCAGTTCTTTCCACGAGCTGGCAGGATTGTATGATGAATATTTCTTTATATTCCAATTCTGTAGTTCTTTAGAATACTGCATCACAACACGTAATCAGAATCTCTTTTGTGGTATAACATGGTTGTGCAAATGCACCGACCCTTTCCTCATGACAGACCTCTGACTAATTGGAAGGTATGTAAACAATACAGTTTGTCCAGTTACACAATATTAACCAGGAGGCTTGTTTATAAGCTAGCAAGTTATCGCAGGAATTCAGTTCCTTGAACATCCAATGATAACAGATAAACTAAGTTTAGTAACTCACAAGCCCTTAACACACAAGTAAACAGATACAGGTACTGCTGAGACTGCACAGCCAGTCACCAGTATTTGCTCAATAGCCTCTTGCTGTCATTTTGATGAGGTAAACTCATAACAACACAGGACACAAAATTCTGCAAAGATACAGCAAGACAGACAAACAAAGATACAGCTATTCTCAGGGAGGAACATAAATCAACACACACACAAAAAAGTCACTAGATATAAAAATACCTGTCTTTTCTCTTTGCTTCCAAGCATTGCAGTAATATTTTCAATCATGTTGAAATACTGAAAAATCTCAGATGCAGAAGTCAAGTTTCTAATTAACAATAAGCTACAGCTAAGAATTTCTGCTCTGAAATTCAGACACTTAAAAGGCTCCTGTTCCTCTATGACTGTGTACCCTATACATTGAAGAAAGGGTTACAGACCAGACCCCCAAAGCCAGTTATACAGGTTTTGTCACCTGGTGATTCTCCTGCAGAAGGGCAGTTCTGGTATTGTCATGGCATCAGTGCACAGTGCACGCAGATGGATTTAAAGATCCAACAGAACTTGTACTCTTTCGTTCATGCACGCTGAGAATAAATCAGTGGAAAAATTGTTGTAGTGCTGTTGGCTCACTTGTAACACGCTAGGCAGCGCTGGCTAAACAAAGAAAAAGAGGAGGCTATTCCCCATGTCAGTCAACACAACTGAACTAGTTCAGCTTTAGAATAACAGAGGACAAATTCTGTTAAGTGAAACTAGTGCACACAGGCCTAAAGGACCTAGATTTCACACTGTCATTCTTATTGTTTTTTCCTGTCCCAGGTGCACTAATCTTAAATGGGAAACCTGTGTAAACTGTTGTATATTTAAAGCTATACCTGCTGAAGTCTACTCTGACTGTATTAAAATAATTAAGGCCTATAATAGTTTTCAGCGGTTTAACTTAATTCTAATGTGTTTTTTTTTTCAGCAGATAGAGACAGTGTCTAGTTCCAGTAGCTGAGTTATATATTTTGCCTAAAATGTCTACTGAAGGTGAATTTAGCATCTCCTGTGACATCAAAGAAGAAAAAGCAGGGACTAGCATAAGGAACATCACCATAATGTTATGCTTCAAAAGTACTGAAGAGATTCTTATGGAGCATTTCCAGAGGTTAAAAAGTTTTACCTGCCCATCCCATCTATAAATGGAACAGCAAATCATACAATATCAACCATATGCTACTGTCAAGCATGTCTTTGAGCAACCATGCTATCATTATAGCTCTTGGTACAGGGCCAAGCACTGAAACACATTGCTTACACTTATATTTTCTTGAAGGTTTAGAATGCATTGAATTACACTGCAATTAGAGGAATAGAAATTTTAGATTATTACAATGCAAACCCATGTAATTTGCTAAAAAGTCCAGAGCACTACACTATAGAAGAAAAAACATCAGTTTGTCATTATGTCTTATACTCCAATGCTCCTTATGCACTTGCTCCAAAGAGACACTTAGTAAAGGAGCCATGAATTATCAGACAAAAGTTAATCTTGCTAATGTTGCATCAACGTTAGTTTAACAATACATCAGAAGAAGGAAAAAAAAAATCTGGAGAGGTTGCAAACTATGACTTAATGGCTACAAAAGTGCATTTTGTTAGTGAATTATTGTTCATAAATCATTCGCTGTCTTAATACCGAATGCTTCGTGGTAAGTGAAAGATAACCAGTGCACTGCATTTAAGAGTTCTTTGGTCTTTATATCTAAGTTTTTACCAACATCTAAAGAAAAGAACAAACATGGTTTTTACTTTTGTGGGAGGGAAAAGGGGAATATATATGCATATGCCTGGGAAATTTGACTCAAGTAGTTATATAAACATATACAAAAACACTCCTAAGAGCAGATTTCAGTCCATTATCTTGCAATTTTAAATGTCAAGAAACTGAAGTAAATTGCAAATTAAACAGTTCAATAAGATGAAGACTGGTGCACTGAGTAATAGCTAAAGACTCACATAGCATTCATCCATCTAACAGAACCTCAAAGCTGTATGGTTCGTGCCAAATATTTTTAAAACCCAGAATAAACTGATTCTACATGGAGGCTAATTAATTGAAGTAAAATTAATCAAGAATGTGGAGTAATACAATTATCTTCCTCATCACAAGCGGATAAAATAGTAGAATTTTAAGTAAAACTACATTATATTCCATCACTTCATGAAGTAACTCTGCCAATCATTCAGAAAAAAAATTTAAAACAAACAGCATATCAAGCAGGCAAACATACTGATGAATAAAATTACAATTTTTATAAATCCTCGATAGAGACATGCAAACAGGAAAAACTGAAGCAGTCATATGCTTCATTTTCATAGGCAAAATGGATCTGAATAATTGTTTGGTTCTGTAAAAGCTGTCTAAATCTAAAGTTAAATTAAATTATAAATGGTGTTCTTGTAAGAAATAGAGTTTGACTTCCTAAACACTTCACTGTATGGCCTTTTTCAATACTTTACTGTTTTCTGAAAACATGCATCAGTATTTTAAAACGCAGTCTCTGTCAACAAGCACTCTTCTCCATTTAAAAAACATCAAAATCGGGTTATTTATTGGGTCATAAACTTGAAACAAGAAAAAAGAAAGAAAGAATCTTTCTCTCTTAAGTATCTTAAGTATGAATCTTGCCTCTCCTTAACCTCCCCCTGCCAGAGGAGAGGAGAGGATGCAAGTAAATTTTTTTTAAACTGTTCCAAGTGATATCAATTTTTGGAAGACAGACCCTTGAATTTCTTGAAGAAAATCAATTTTGATCTTATTGCTTTATCAGCATCCCAAATTCCCTTCACATTCATTTTGCCATAGATTTCCTATTGCTAAGGCAACCATTATTTGCTGTTTCTCTGAGCATCACATAATTCATAATGTCCGTGCTCTAACACAAAACACATATTCAGAAAAAAAAAAATGGAAGCTCTCTTTTAGACTTAATTCTGTTAGGCATATATGCAGAGAAATGTTCCAAATTAATGAAAGGGTTAATTAGGGTTTTAGACTTACTTTTTTGCTATTTGCCCAGAGGCTTATGCTGAATTTTACATACTAAATGTGTAATTAAGCTTAGAAAATTGAAAGTTAGATGATTTTAAATCAATTGAAATATATATTAAAAGAAAATACAATAAAAATCACAGAATCACAGAACTGTCATGGTTGGAAAGGGCCTCTGAGATCATCAAGTCCAACCATACGTAACAAAAATCCCCTACAATCTTGGCCATTAGAACATGCCCTGAACTGCCATATCTACATGTTTCTTAAATACCTTCAGGGATAGTGACTCAGCCGCCTCACTGGGCAGGCTGTTCCAGTGACTGACCACTCTCTCAATAAAGTAATTCTTCCTAATATCCAGTCTAAACCTCCTCTGCCACAACTGTAGACCATTTCCCCTGGCTGTTATTCACTTGGGAGAAGAGGCCAACACCCACTTCTCTACAACCTCATTTCAGGTAGCTGTAGATGACAATGAGGTCTCCCCTCAGCCTCCTCTTCTCTAAACTAAACACGTCCAGTTCCCTCAGCCTCTCCTTGTATGACTTGTTCTCTAGACCCCTCACCAGCTTGGTAGCTCTCCTCTGGACACGCTCCAGCACTTCAATGTCCTTCTTGTGAGGGGCCCAGAACTGAACACAGCACTGGAGGTGAGGCCTCACCAGTGCTGAGTACAGAGGTATCATCACTTCCCTACTCCTGCTGGCCATGCTATTCCTGATACAAGCCAGGATTCTGTTCACCTTCTTGGTCACCTGGTCACACTGCTGTCTTGTGTTAAGCCGGCTGTCCACCAGCACCCCCAGGTCCTTTTCTGCTGGGAAGCTTTCCAGCTACTGTTGCCCAAACCTGTAGCATTGCTTGGGGTTGTTGCGAACAAAATGCAGGACCTAGCACTTGGTCTGGTTGAACCTCTTCCCATTGGCCTTGGCCCATCAATCCAACCTGTTCAGGTCCCTCTGTAGAGCCTCCCTACCCTCAAGCAGATCAACACTCTCACATTTCACTGAATACAAAACCCCAAAAACTTAGGTCAATGCTAGAGAACCTTGAGAATAAAAGACCTGTCTACAAAGTTATTTCTTCATACTTATTGAAAACTTCTTTTAAATTTAAAACTGGACTTACTTCTTACTTTTTACATAGCAGTATATCAGGATATTTAACTCATAGTCTTTGACGTGCTAATAAAAATTATCTAAATGGCAGTTGTATCAGTTACTTAAAATATGCATAAAATAACCAATAGTATTAAGATTATTTTTTTTACTCACAACTTAGTAGACTTTGATAAAAGGCAGTATAGCTAGCCATGCATTTCTTACAAATAACTACATCCTCAGATCCCTTTTAAACCTCAGTTCAAAAATGTCATTATACAGAAACTATTTTTATGCAAAGGTTTCCAGTATTCTAATAACTTACTTCCACATATTTTGTCCAATGTTTTAGGCTGTCAGAAGCAAAAGAAAATTTAGGTAAATGACAAATGTTTTGCTCTTAGCACAGTCTAAATGTGTGAGTCTATTTTATCAAGAAATTCTGATAAAATTCTGACCAAGGCACCATGCTGGTGTCTCTGAAGAAAAATGACTGGTAAACAGATGAACAGACACTGCATTACTGTAAGAACTGATTCCTTAAGTTGTATGGAAGGTTGCTAGCTGGGAGAGCTGGACCAAGATGTACTGGAATAACTTCAACAATATTTAGATTTGTCAATGACAAATTGCAGATAATGTATCTACCTGATGAGAATACCAAGATTCAAATATTTCACCGCATGTAAAATGATGACTTACTGTCCAGAAGCAGCTAGCAAATGAACATATAATTTTTCTTTGCTATAGGTTATGAACTCTTTGTAATCAGGATATATATTTTCTAAATTATTATTTAGAACAACAAAACTTGCAACTTGCTGACATTTAAACACAAACACGATATGTATCTGAAGAATAAACAACAAAGAAATAGTCTATTTCTGTAATAATTTTCAGACTGGCTGCATGTAAAGCTTTGATGACCCTGTTTACTTCACAGCTCTCATAAAGTACTGATGTCTTTCACCACTGCATAAGCAAATATATAAATATCTAAAACAAGTTGCTGCACCTTATCTAAAACAAGTTGCTGCACCTTAATAAAATCTGACTGCATATACTAAGAAAATTACAGTATCACTTGAACTTACAGATAAAATCATACTACGTATTACGTCTACATTCTCAAATTTCTAAAAAATCCAACCCAAAGATGAAATACAGAATACCTGCATTGCTCAAGGATTCACAAAAAACAACTGCTGCATTTGTGCACTGAATCTTGGTCTCCTGACTACTGACTTAATTCCTGCACAGAAACATGGAACTTCTTGATGTAAATAAAGTGTAGCATTCAAGTTCCGTAATATTATAGCAGGTTTTACTTGGATGACTAAATTGAGATTTAAAGTGCTCAGCTTCTCTTTGAGTTTGAAAATTACAACCACGCATTTAATCTATTTTCAGTAGGGATTTCTACAATTAGGTACTGATATGACAAAATTTAGAAAAACAGTGACTGATTCATTTGACATCTACCATAGCTCCCCAAATTCACAATTTATTTCTGCTAAACTTCTGGTATTTCACAAAAATAAAACCCTTTCAAGGTACAGAAAATAATTATTATTTCCTGGATACAGCTCAGCTGAGGTACTGAACAGCTAGCACTGATCAGCTGAAAGGATCACAGAGCTTATGTCTGGTCTTAAGAAAAACCTTGGTTTTAAAATGGTTTTAAGAATACTACTGTTCACACCATTTCATGCAAACAGAAGGTAAAATGAAAAACATCTTGACACAAACGGCGCACAATTTTTTTCTAGTTCTGAGAAGCTGCAGAAAGTGAAGCTTTTTTTCTATGGAAACAAGACTCAAACAATGGAAGAAAAAACTTCAAGACAAAATGATGCCCACCTTTGGAAAGGCATGTATTATTAGAAATACAGACAGGAAGTTTGGGGGGGTTTTTTGATACATTTATTTTGTCTCATATAGCCTTACCTTTCTCTGTTAAATTTCAGAGAATGTAGGATCGCCGGTCGTTTCTGTCGAAGATTCCACAAATGAAGTGCATCATCTGCACTTGCGCTAACCAAAGCACCCTAGAACAGACACAAAATACAGTATAACATATTACTTTTCTGCACATTCTGTCTTTTTCTTAAGTAGTCCTCACTGTTAATGATCTACCCCTAGAAAATATACCTTATGAAAAATGGCTGGTTTCTTCTAGAAAAAATAAATTCTGCCATAAATAATAGTCAATTTGAATTGATGTCATAAATATTTCAAATTAGTACATGATCAGCCAAAGTTATATTAAAATGTCATCAATTCAAAATGCAAATTAAGGTTTTGTACCAAGGTTATACATGTGAACTCTCATGTATTTCCACATAAGCATGGAGATTAACAAAACAGAACAGACAACACTTGAAAAGGTGAGGGTGAAGGATGCAACTACAGGATAAAGAGATCAGTGAACACATGTACACACAAGTGACGGTGTCAAGCACAGTTTAGTAGTCATATCAAGGCAACATGAAATTTGAAATTGGAACCGTGAAAAGAATATTCAGATAAGAATGTAAGGACAGGTAGCAGGGGGACAGGACCTAAGAAGAACTAAGAGATGCAGACAAAAGGACATTGTCTTCACCACAAATCAGAAATACTCTGAAGACTGTTCTGCTTTTGGTGACCCAAAAATGGACATCTTGCAAGATCCAGACCTCTAGCTGCCTGGGAAGCTTGAAGTGAACTTTATTCTACTTCCTTCCTACAATATTTCTCCTCAACGTGGAACAGTGATGCCATGTGAAAACAGACTGCAGCTGCTGCTGCAGTGATTTACTACATTTACACCTCAGATCAGCTCTAGTACAAAGGACCTATCCCTGTATATTACTATGGCAGAGGAACTAGATAATGCCCAAACAGAAGGCAAAAATTTATTCTGAGGAAAGGCAATGATGTAACTGAAAGATATGTGCATACCAAGTATAACTGACTAACTTCTCTTTTTGCATCTTGTATTTCCTTCCTAATCCTAGCAACTGTTCTTTCCAACACTGACATAGGTCTTGCTTAATTAGCCTGATCCCCTCCTATAACAAGGTGACCCACTTAGTAGATGAGGGGAAGGCCGTGGATGTTGCTTACCTAGACTTCAGTAAAGACTTTGACACTGTCTCCCACAGCATTGTCCTGGAGAAATCGGCTGCTCATGACTTGGATGTGCATATATTTCACTGGGTAAAAAATGGCTGGATGGCAGCGCACAAGGAGTAGTTGGTAAATGGCATTAAATCCAGCTGGTGCCCAGTCACAAGTGGTGTTTCCTAGGGCTCAGTACTGGGGCCTGTTCTCTTTAATATCTTTATCAATGACCTGGATGAGGGGATTGAGTGTACGATCAGTCAGTTTGCAGATTGCACCAAGCTGGGCAGAAGTGTTGCGCTGCTTGAGGGTAGGAAGGGTCTGCAGAGGGATCTGGACAGGCTGGATCAATGAGCTGAGGCCAGTGGTACGACGTTCAAAAAGGCCAAGTGCCAGGTCCTGCACTTGAGTCACAACAACCCTATGCAGTTGGGTTTGGGGAAGTATAGCTAGAGAGCTGCCTGGCAAAAAGGGACCTGGGGGTATGAGTTGACAGACAGCTGAATGAGAGCCAGTGGCACACCCAGGTGGCCAAGAAGGCCAAATAGCATCCTGGTTTCTACTAGAAACAGTGTGGCCAGCATGACTAGGGAAGTGACCATCTCCTTGTTCTTGACTCAGAACTGGTCAGACTTGTGTTCAATTTTGGACCCCTTACTACAAAAAAAACATTGAGATACTGGAGCATGTACACAGAAGGAGAACAAAGCTGGTGAAGGGTCTAGAGCACAGGTCTTACAAGGAGTGGCTGAGGGAACTAGGGTTGTTAGCCTGGAGAAAAGGAGGCTGAGGGGTGACCTTATTGCTCTCTACAACTACCTGAAAGGAGGTTGTAGTGAGATGGGGGTCTGTTTCTTCTCTCAAGTAACATGCAATAGGACAAGAGAAAATGGCCTCAAGTTGCACCTGGGGAGGTTTAGATTGGGTATTAGGAAAAATTTCTTCACTGAAAGGGTAGTCAAGCATTGAACAGGTTGCCCAGGGAAGTGGCTGAGTCACCATCCCTGGAGGTATTTAAAAGATGTGTAGATCTAGTGCTGAGCGACGTCGTCTAGTGGTAACTTAGCAGTGCTAGGTTAACGGTTGTACTTGATGATCTTAAAGGTCTCCTCCAACTAAAACAATTCTATGATTCTATGAAATTAAATTTCTAAAGGCAAGACTTCTCTAATGTAATGTAATCCACGCATTAATTCTCATTTCCCAAAGAGTTTGGACTAATGTCAAAGAGAATGTCCACCACAAAAATAAAATTAATACTGTGTATTAGGTAGGGGTTCTGCTGGCCACTTATTGAAAAGAAAGAATGCTTATTCAAACCTTGGCCTCCCTGTTTTCATCCCTCCTTTCCTCTGATCTCCTTATTTTCTATAGTTCAGGTACTTTCTCCAAATATGTGTAGAAAAATAAAAATATTTATGAGGTTAAAACCCCACAAAACTAAAATTCTTTTCTTGAAAAGCTCTAAGGTCTCCATGCATAGAAACAGGACTTGAAACTGGGAAAAGTGTTTCCTTATATCATGGGAGAAAATTAATTAAAACTGAACTATTATTATCTTATAATTTGGCCAAGTTATGAGGTTCTAGAAAAAAAATTAAATATATTTTTATGCTCCAGAAAGTCTTTTTGCATATTATCATCTCCAGAGATCTTCTGCACAGAGCAAACTATAATCTGTCACTGTTTCTTCATGTCATCTCAATTTCATTTTCACAAACCTACAATGACTAAGCATGCTAGTTTGATTGATGACCCCTGCAATTGCTTTTCCTTGCTTCAAGTAGTAGCATATCCCAACCTATTGAGCTTTCAGCCAAAACCAAGCAATATATTTCCATAGAAAGATTTAGGTCATTTATTAATTTCTATTTGAAACAGGACTGTGCAGTATATTTAGTAATTTAATGGATTTTACATCTACCTGCACATATACATATATTGACTGCCTTTTGTTCAGTACTTTATACTGATGTATATGAAGATAATACTTTTCCCTGAGTGCAGGCCCGTAAACAGTCTTCTAAAAGGCTACACGGTCAATGTCCTCTGGATGGATGACACTTACTTGTTGGTACAATTTGTCAATGTGAAAAGTTATATCACTCAATTACAACACATGAATTGACTTATTCAACTCCATTTATACAGAAGAATCTGAGTAAATATGTCCTTACCTCATTGATTAAGAACTGAAGTTGCAGAACTGCAGCACCACTGTCATGTTGGCAGTAGCAATCAACACCAGGCCTGCCCAATCTGTTGCCATCAAAGTCAAGGATTCTAACATTCCTGTTATCACCAAAAATAAAGAGCGGAAAAAAAGAACTACCAATTAAACTCTAATTAACCTTTACTTGACTTCAATTCTTGCTTTCTGTAAAACAAAAGAATTCATGCTGACTTTCCACTTCTCTAATATAAGTACCAACATCATCAGGCAATTGAATGATGTGTTCTTGCCTGATTTTTTTGCCTGTGAAAAAAGTACATGAATTAACACAAAAATTCATCTTAAATTCCTTTTTATATATTATTAGCTGATATAACCCATGGATGTATCAGATTTCTGTACTTATCAAGACATTATAAAATTAATAATTTAGGACTAAGGTCAGTAACACAGTTTTGTAGCAGGATTTCTTTTTAAAATCTGAGAAAATGCTTTCTAGAGTGAGTCATTGCACACTTAAATAAAAGCTCACATCTCTGTAGAGAGCAACAGAAGTACATCAACAGAAGTGCAATGCAATGCCTTGCAGAGTTACCCAAGTCTAGCTCTGAATTACACCCCCTAGTCCAATCCCCAGACTGAGCAAAACAACGGTTTCACTGCTTCTGGCAACCCAGCTAGTTCACTTGGAATCAACATCAACACACTGCTTTGCAGCAATATCTAGTTGTCTAAATATAAAAAGAATGTAGCTTTCCAGAAAATTTCCAGAAAATTCTGCTTTTCCAGAAAATAATCAAAGACAAAAAGTTAAAAAAAAAGAACAGAAGAATATGAAGTATATTATTAAGAACTATGTTGTATGAAACAGGTGAAACACTTTCATGTGTATTCAAAACATGAAGATTATGATCAGAAACAGGATGGTACAACATAAAGCCTTATATACTTGTTTTATACGACCATATCAGCATATTGTAAAATCCTGAACAAAAACGCCAACTGCCTACCTATACTGCAGGCAAGTGTCAGAATCTTTATTTCCCCTTTCACAAGTGAAGAGATTTGCAGTCAACTATTCTAATTTTGTCCTCAGAGAAGTAAAGTCCATACATTAGCAAATTTGAGGGTTAAAACTTTGCAGTATTAAGTAATTACTTTTCCAATTATTAAACAAGCAGTTGAATGGAGACCACTGACCCTGTGAGACCCAAGCTTTTGCTTTTTACTGGATAAATTGGGGGGGAGGGGGAGAAGTATCTTTTCTTCCCTGTGCCTTCATTTCCATATTTGTAAGTTGGAGATAGTGTTTTATAAAAGAATACAATATCTCCTTTGACAGTGATCTCAGTGTACTGATATCCACAGATAAAAAGCTGTGTGTAAGCCATCATAATGACATTAGAGGATAGCAAGGCAAAGAAAAAAACTAAGTAACTCTGTTACTTATTCCCAAACTGTAGCCTGCATACAACCATAACCAATAAATTAAAAACAAACTGTGCATTATTTAAACAACCTGTTTCAAATAGACAACAAAGATATATGGCGGTCCAGGATACTTTTTAAGGATTAATGGTAATCTTCTGGTCCATTTTGAATGACTGCTCTGTGGCACTCTTTTTTTATATTGTTCCCCACCACTTGTTGCAAGGTGAGAGGAAGCAAGACTAGGGGCATAACCAAACAGCCAACTCACCCACTGGCGATTTCAAACTGAATGGAAGTTTTAACAGGTACGTGTTTTTCTTTTAACTTGAGCTTTCTACTCAGTATAAATACATGGCTGTAGCTAATGACTGTCCTTAATGAAAATTACCCTAGCATTGCCCTGATTAAGCGGTTGTCACCCTTCAGCATCAGTATCAGGCTAAGTCAATTTTCTAGGAAACATCTTAATGAAGTAGATGATTTCATTCAGCATATCCCAAACAAACAAAGCAGTCTCCAGTAGTTCACATCTATTTGCATAAGTGTTCAGCCTGAAATACTTCACAAATTACTAAAATAAGAAAGAAATTGTGCTGTCTGCTTCAGTCTGGCCAATTGCCCTGAAGTAACGACTGATGCTTAAATAGCAGCATTATCACTGACTGATGGTGGTTTTCAAACATTCTGGGAGCTGCAGTGAGGTCCTTCTAGCAGAAGGAACTGAAGAGATATGATGACTTGGCACATGTTCTTGGCACTTTAGCTGATCTTCAAATTATGTGCTTTGCTGCCAAGCACAGAGGAGTACAACCTTACCTCATTAAATCTTCTCATACCAATGCACTGTACCAGGACATACAGCACAAGTAGCTATAGTACAGGGTTTGGATTGAATTTATTCTTTTACTTTTGCCTTTTTATTAAATAATGACTCTGCTTCAGGGAGAGCGAAATATCTCTGAATAAATTAAAAGAGGGAACTAATACAGATAAATCTGAATACCTCAAACTAGACATCATAGGTTTCAAGGATAAAAGCCAATCACTATCTTCCCTCACTTAGGTTGGATCTCCCAGCGGTCTTCACAGACATGCCAGATTACCCTAATTTATACATAAAAGGGAAAAAGATGAAAACAATGTCTGGATGTCTGTTGGGATCTAGAGGGAAACAAGCAGAATCAGAACTATGTGCATCAAGCAGTAAAAGCGTGACAGTAATAACAGTCTAATAGAAAAAAAAATTCATTCTGGAAACAACATTTAATCCTGGTTTTAAGATCTGCATGTGCTCTCCATTCACTTGTATGGAATAGTATTTCAGGAGTATTTCAACATCCTGTTATTACAAAGCTTCTAATTATTTTGAGAAAAAAAAAAAATAAAATCAGTTGTTAAGATGCCTAATTTTAAGTACTTGAATTCAGTTTCTAAGATGCAGACTTCCATGACAGCATAATACATTACTAACAAAGAATTTACACTCTCGTATCTTGGGCCATTCCATCACAAGTTGAAGGAAATTTCCAGTTCTAACTATTACTACCTGATACAGATTTTTTCCTCCAAACCCTTTTGGAGGCTTTGTGACTTTTGGTCACTTGTACAAAGATCAGTTAGTATATATCTGATATTGTCATGTCATATTGATACCGTGTCTTGAATGCCTGATGTCTGAGGACATGCACATGTGGATGTGATTTACCGGAAAACACAGTTACCAGTGAATGATTATATACATAGGAGAGGTATCAACGGGCAAAGCTTCTCATAAGCATGATCTGTGACCACAGCATCCCCCAATTTTCTTATTCCATGATTCATTTTTACTATATGATACATACAGATCTGACGCCTCTCATTCTTCTCAGAGGTTAGTACTAATGAAATCCAAAGACCTGAATCTCTTGTGTGTTTGCTAAGAACCAAAAGTGCAGATACTTTAAAATTAACTGCTGGAGTTAAAATCAGCGTTATCTGCCACAGGAATTTAACTTCTTAGGACCACAAGATCCAGTGGTAAGACATGTTTTTATTCATTAAAATGTGTGATTCTTTAGTATTATCAAAGAATCATAGAATGGTTAGAGTTGGAAGGGACCTTAAAGATCATGGAGTTCCAACCCCCCTGCCATGGGCAGGGACACCTCCCACTAGGCCAGGTTGCTCAAAACCCCATCCAGATGGGCCTTGAACACTTCCAGAGATGGAGCATCCACAACTTCTCTGGGCAACCTGTTCCAGTGCCTCACCACCCTCAAGGACTGCCGTCTGATTTGTTCCTCCTTGCAAGGCAGAGGAACTGAAGACATGGTATCACAAAGGACCTCCTGTCAAGGCATGACAAGCAGCTAATAAATATCCCTTGTCAAGAAAAAACTCTTAAATTACACATGGCACCTTTTTCTAAACTGAAACTCCTCCACAGAAGAAAATGACACTAAGCTATGTAAATAAGCAACTAACTTTTTTTTTTTTTGACTACTTAGCTAATTTCTTCCATGACTACAAACAACCTATATAAAGAAACAAACATAAAGTAAGGGGTTATAATTATTAAGCAGAAACCATGGTATCACATCCACTGTTTTGTTAAAAGATACACAGAAATGGATGATCCTCATTTACAGGCTCTCCTTTAAAATGCTGGGCAATTGTGGGGTGCTGCAGAAGAAGCATTGCTGCTTGAAGGACTCCTGTCATCTGATCTGCACTGACTGGTACATGTTTGAGTAGGAATATGCAGTACCCTAAGAGCAGATGCTTGTGGGCTGGTGTTACTCCATTATATAAACCAACTGTAACATTGATTCAGCGTATAACTTGAACATCGGACAGATTTTTCTTGCAGAAGACTCACTCCACTGAGTTGAGTGATTTATCAGTTAAAAAAGCACCAATGCATTTCACTAAATAATAAAACAATTGAATGGTCGAAGAATTCAACCACACCACTAACCAACTGGAAGGTTAGTCAGTTGTATCTGTGTCACAGGATGGATTTTCTAAAAAGATAACAATTATGAAAAAAATCATCTTTATCACCTAGATTTGCAGTTCTTAACATACATTCTTTCAGTTCATGGAATACATAGTTGTATAGTTCCTTCGTGGAATTTCTTTAAGTTTCACATACATTACTCTTCTGAGTGCTAAGGAGAGTACATATTATGGTACAAGTAAATGCCACAGCCTTAGGCTTTGTACTTCAAATGGGCTTCAAATGGAGTTCTTCCTCTTTCCATGAGATTTAATTTTCCTGATTTCTGAAGTATATTGCTCCAGTGTTTCATTATCTTCAATATTATCATGCTATATGCAAAATCTATACACTGTTTCATGCTTTTGGATCTCATCATGCCTTACTATGCTATATTAACTAACTTTCTATTAGCAGAAATTTCCTGCTTTGAAACTGCAATCAAGTTGTAACTTACCCATCTCGTGCATAAATAAAAATAAAATACTCTGAGCTCCTTTATTTTCATGTCACACAACAATATTTTTAGCTCTTGAATAGTTCTCAAGTTTTTTTACACATTCTTGAATGTGTGCTTACTTCTTTCGAGTATCAAAACCAGAGCAAAGTATCATCTTGGTAATAGTTCCTTTAATATGAAGTAAAAATATATACTGGTTTTTATTATTCATTAAATTCAATATAGTTTTTTAATACATGTGTGTGATGCCTCTTAATTACCTTAACATACCATGAAATCCTATTTTTACATTCTTCGAGACTTCTCCATTGTTTTGCAAAAAATAAACACTGCCCTACCAAGCTGTATTCTCTGAACTACATGTAGTTAAGCTCACTGAATTCCTTAAAAAGAACATGCAACATTAAGCCCAGCTTTATGGCCCTCTATTTGCTGTGCATTCACTGGATACTGCTTCACTAAACAACAACTCCTAGCACTTTTTGTATTAAACATAGGAAGATTCAGTTTTACAANCTGGACCTGTTCCAACAGGTCCATGTCCTTTCTACATTGAGGTCTCCAGAGCTGGACACAGAACTCCAGGTGGAGTCTCACAAGTGCAGCGCTGAGGGGGAGAATCACCTTCCGTGACCTGCTGATCACGCTTCTTTTGATGCAGCACAGGATACAGTTGGCTTTCTGGGCTGCCAATGTGCATTGCCGGCTCATGTTGAGCTTGCACATTCATTATGTTTTGAATTCATTCAGCTCTTTAAATAAAGACCTTCTCTTTTTTTCCCCTCCACTATAAAAAGGTGAAAAACTGCTGTGCTTCATTGCTCTCTTAGAATGCTAAATGTGATGTGTTTTATAAACAAAGACAAACTTCGTTGGCATCAACAAACACGAGATTTTGGTCTATGAAAACCTTTGCCTTGTTTATTTTTCTCAAAAATAGATTTCTCTGTTCACACATCCAAATTACGTAAGAGTTAATCTCACAAACAGTTAAATATACATTTTGAGATATACAGGCTGAAAAATTTGCTTTAGGCAACTTTCAGTTCTTCAAGGTTAAAGCACTTATAGATAGTTTGCATCTAATGGCAAGTCTATATGTATATATAGACTACAGTTGGACAGCTGAATGAATGCTATGAAAAATATGACCATTTATTCAAGTAAAATGCAGATTTACTTCAACGCTTTTCATTATTTTTTGATTCCTAAGAATTTAGAAGCTATTTTATTTCCAAAAATATCCGCAGATACCCCAAGCATTACCAACACTTGTAAGGCCATATATTTTCTTCTCTTTGTGAGATTGCCTTCCAAGATCTTTGTCATATTGGAAATCATCTTCTTTGGAAACAGAATACAAATACAATCACTGTATGACTGAACTCAATCAGCCCTAAACCTGAAATAGCACATTGTGAAAAGCAGATACTCAGAGGGAATGACTCTAGAAATGCTTCACAAATAACATGTAGGTGAATAATTTCATATTCCATTTGTGGAATATCAATAATTTTTAATTTTTGCATTTGCATATGCATAGATATATATGCACACACATATATTACTAGAAATCACCTAGCTCTAAATTCACCTCCAAAACAGGAGCCATTTAGTTACTAGTCTGTAAAAGTTCCACATTGCCAGGCACCCGGCCTGAAAGATCTATATTTTGAGGCTGTACTTCTTGTGGTAGTAACAAACATGAAGAGTTTGCATTTACAGTGGGCTTCCTCTTTTTTTATTTTTCTCCAACTAGTCATAAACTTCAGCAAGCTCACTGGGCACATACAGATAAAAACAAGAAAGGCAACAATGTGGAAGTGAGTGAATACTGCATTGACTATATTCACAGAAGCTGTTGTTTGAGAGAAATTTGCAAATGCATATACAAACACAAGTTTAGTCACAGGCAAGCCAAATATGTGAACAGAAGGAGGAGCATATCTGTAAAGCTTGTTTACGAACACATCTGGTAAAAAGCTATAGAGAGAATAAGCTGGGACAGAAATAACATTCTTTTCCTAATGTACACTGGAGGTTACAGAGAGCTAAACTGGGCCACAAATGAGAGGGCTGTATACTTTGAAACATCCTAAAGCCAGAAAATCACTTTAACATATCCAAGAGCCTGTAGAACAACATATAGAGATATACATTGAAAATCTGATAACACAACTGCATTTTATTCAATTTACTGACTTTTAAGAAGGCTACGCAAATTATACCATTTGCTGGCCATCTGTACACACTGGGTACAGATGGCAGTCTACACTCCCTTAACGAAAGAATCCAGGCAGGTAGTTTTACCTCAGCTAGTTTTAATTTATTTTTTCTCAGCCTTCAGATATTAATATTTAACACCATATTTGCTCCGTGTATATTTGTGCACCAAGAACACACAGAGCACATGCAGATTAACACACTGACGACAAACGCAACCATGTACAATGATTTTATACTATAATGCGCTGCATTTAAAAGTTAAGAGTGAATATTATGTTAGTATTTTTGTTATTCATGCTTGTACCACTGAATTTACCTGTTGGTAACAGGTTTAGAGAAGGTTTTAGGAAGTTTTGTTTGAGCTCTTCAATCAAAAAATGGAAGACTATCCATATAAACTCCTCATAAGATTAAACCTTAAGATTTCTCATATGTTCCTACAGCAGAGATCTTTGTAGGTGGCTGTTGAACTTTAAGCAATTTGTAACAGGGATCACGAGGTGCTGATTTTCTTTAGAGCTGCCAGTTATGAAGAACAACTGGTGACAACAGAAGATGGAATGAAAGGTGATCATATAATAAGTCTTCTAAAACAGGTCAAAAGGCCTGTATCTAAAAATAAAAATACATTTTCCAAATATTAATTCCTCCTGGAGTTGCTACGGGAAAGTTATACAACTAAAACAATACATTAAACCTTCACCCATAACATGACAGAGCTTGAAAATACACATTGTGGTTTCCCTTTTAAACAGAGACAGCAATTACCCATTACTGAAAATCTTTAAAACAAGACTGTGTGTTTTCCCAAATGCTACTTCCAGCTACTTCCAACCACTGGACTAGTAACAACAGAATGAAGGTTCTACGGCAAATTCTGTAGTCTGTAGGAGATAAGAACAGAGGATTAGATAATGTTCTCTCCTATCTAAAAATGTTTATCTGTTTTGGTCAATACTGGTAGGGAAAGAAAAAATTATGTTCAGTGGTGGTGGAATAATTAACAGTTGCCCTGATTATTGCTAATTCTTCATGCAAGGTACTTCACAGCAATGAATCCCATGCTACTATAGCTCTGTGTTTCATCAGTTCTGCTGTGCACTCTGTTGTCTTACTCTCCATTTGGCCAAATCACAAGAAATCAAGAGCCTATACATGTCTACTTAACACAGGCCATTTTATGCTCAGTACTGCAATAAGAATGTCCTGAATTTTGCTATCAGGTGCTAAGATCTCCCGAAACATACTTTGCTTAAGCTTATAAACAAAACAACATAGAACTGAAACAAAGACTGAAAAAATTCTACTGAAACAGTGAGATAATTCCATACTTCTCTGAAAAATTATGAGCATCTTAACAAAGTATTCAAAAGGAAGTCCTTTAAGCACAAAATAGATGATTTCCATAATCAACATGTTTTGTTTATAGTTAAACTCACAGTTAAATGCAGAGCCTAATAAATCAACCTGCAAAAACAACAAATATCCCAGAATTAATTTTTAGAAATGTAGTCCCTTCAAACCTCCAGACCACTACCTATCAAGGCAGTTAATCAGTTATGAAAGTGAGGTGATTGTCCAATAAAAGATTAATAGTAGAGCTTGTATTGTGATTCATATATTTACTGTTAGAACTCAACTTTAGAAATCAAATTAAATCATCAGTTTGCCGATTATAGTGGAATAAGTAGCAAGGTATACCATGCAAATATAATGAAGTCAAAGTTAACTGTTTGATGATGCCCAGTGACAATACATTTGTAGTCTTATTCAGTAACAGGTCAGAGAAAATTTCCATGCATATCATCACAGAAAACTTTTGTTTAACTGAGAGATCCAAGTATAATTATATATACCCTTAGAGAGATATATTATGCAAAGACTTTAGTCAGAAGGAATTGGACTAATATACAGGTTCATTAAGAAAGACAGTACCTGATCCTGACTCGGGCTTTGTAAGTGGTAAGTGGTTTAGAGGTTCATTTGCTTGACTGTTTGAAAATTTCTATTGTACTAATGAATGTGCTCTATAACATCGTTATGCCAGAAGAAATACTTTAAAAGATTTTCATTCAGACATTTCAGCATTTATCCAACTACAAGATAACACAGACGCTGACATCACACACCACATTCTTTTTAAGCAGAGCAGTGCTGACTAAATTATCAAATAATTTTATTACTTAACAGGAAACTGCTCACTGTTCGTCAGTTTATGAGCAATTCTTCAAAATCATCAACTGCATCAGCTCTATTATTATCGGTTTAGTATCAGATGGTTCCAGGAGGTCCCTGGTACAAGGCAGAAATTACTTCACATTCAAAAACTTATTAAAAGGTGGTTCAATATGTCAAATTAGGCAGTTATTTCATTCCTGCCCTAAAAAAACTGACAGACGATATTTCTATAAATTTCAGTTAAGTTATATTAATACTCAGCACTTTTGCAAATCAATAGAAGTATTTTTGACACTCAACAGAGAAAGATGTTAATCTAGAATTCTATTTGTTAAAAACGAAAAGACGCATAAAACACACAGGAACTCACATGCTATCTGTAGAAGCCCAAACTACCAATGAAGCTATTCAAGTTTGAATAAACAGGATTTGAAAAATAATTAACTGAAGGAAATTTAATGTAGAGCTTGACAAAATTTCAATGAACTGTCTTGTGGAGTTTTTTTCTTAGGTTTAGTTCTATATAAATAATAATAAAATTGTGCCTATGTTAAGAGGCATTCCAAATCTAAGACAATTGACCTTAAATAGTTTTACATTCTGTTACTGTAAAACTCATGTTTTTTTAAAAAATGTTTTCAACAAAAAATTACATGGAAGAGGCATTACTTTTTTGCTAGTGTGAGAGACAAGTTAAATGTTTTTTACACTTCTTCACTCTTATAATCCTCCTGAATCACATAATTATTCTAGCAGGTTTTGAAAGAAAGTACATTATAGGTCACAGATAATCAGCCATTCCATTCAGTTTACATGAAATAGGCAACCAACAGCTGGTTAAAACACATTTCAGGAACCTCTTTTGGATGTAAATGAGTATGAACTATGATTTTTTTACTTTAAATAGACACTTGTAGATTGTGCTATAGAAACTATGTTCATGTTTGATGCCAGTTGTATTAAACAGTTACGTTTTATTTGAATTAAAATTTATAATCACATTAGTTAACATGGGTTAAAACACGAGTAAAGGTTTGAAAGCACAGCTGGTGCATATTGAACAATCCTCATTTACATCTTAAGAAAAGACTGACTACTCCTGGGAATAAAACACGATGTAGCAGAAATCCCTCAGGATCCCAATTTTTCCATGCCAATTACTGAAAGTCTGCATGCAGGACACTGTTTCAGAACTTACCATATGAATACAGTATTATTTCAGAATAACCCAATTGTGGATCTTGTTGGACAAGAATCAAAAGGGATCAGAACTATTTTTACATTTCCTTGGCAATCCAAATTAAAAAGACTGAGAGCGCTGCCTCCCTCCAAGGGATTATTCTCTGCAGAATTTGTGAGAACTGAAACACTGCCATAGCTGAAGCACAGCTCTCATGCTGAGGTTCTGCCAGGTAACTGACAGCAACATGGTGCTAGTGGGAATGGTGGCTTCCATTAATCCAAATCCCTCTCTACAGCATGAAGAGAGCTAGCACAGACTGTTGAGGCTCAATGACTATCAATTCAGCCCTGTTTTACCATTGCTACAATCTTTAGCAAGATCCCCAGGCTTTGTTACCTACTTCAGAAAGATCTGCACTAACATCTGTAGACTCAGCATAGCACAATATGAACCACCACCAGGACCCTGGTCTCTACTCCAGACAATGAGAAAAATGCCTTACGCCCACCTAATTTGTGTTTCTGCAGTGTCATGTGAAGGAGGAATTCTGCAGGTAAACAAACTGGGCAGTGGGAGCAAGACAGGTTGTAGGCTGTCCATACTGCATATTAGAGAGGTCCCCATATGAATTTTAATTATTAAGTTAGGTTTCATCTAAGGAGAGGCAGCTTTTACAGTCCAAGCAGAATCCTAAGAGCAACCTATCATGCATGTAGCAGATAGAAAACAGAAGAAAAACGTGGAGTAAAACAGGGAGAAATCCAGCTTGACAGTGTACACAGAGTCACATTGCACATGAATTGTGTGAGCTTCTCCTCACATTGATTTTCAGAAGTTGGAGATATTACTCACATACCACTGAAGTTTTAGCACATATTGGAGGAAGGATGAGGAAGGGTGATCACTGACTAGTTAAAGCCTTTGACTCTCACTAATGTAAAAGTCAAACTAGGAGTCTTCTTTGGGAGGTTAAACAACCAAGATAAATACAATAATCACAAAAACTGCGTTTCTTGAATCCTATATTCTCTGCAAGACCTGAAAAGTAGATAAAAATATAAAGAGGACCTCTGCACAGACACTTTCCGCATCTTTGTGTTCCTGATTTGTTTTTTTGATGACTTGAAATGGGGGGGGAAAAAGTTTTATTTTTCCTACCACTGTTGTTTCAAATTCAGCATAAAAACTGGCATCTAGATTAATTCAAATGTAAATAAAAGAATATAAATACAAAAGGTTGATAAGGAACAAAGTCTAGGGGAAGAAAGATATTTATCTCCATTTCACTTCAATGAAGGAACAACAGTGGAAGAAACAGTTTGCTTTCTGACGTACTCCAGACAAAAAGACCCCTAAAGCCTGAACAAAAATAAAACCCCAGTTCTCTTCAACACAGACTCCTCACGTTGTGATTTTTATACTTTGAAAGGACTCAGAATCTTGAAAGAGCAGGTAAACAGATCCAGAGTTTGGGTTTGCACAAGGAGATGCCTGTTATCTATATGGATAAAGCAGCAGCTGTACAGGAAGGTCTTCTGAGACTACTGATGTATCAGAACAAGCATTGACACACCTATTGACAATGCTTGGATGCTTTCTTGTCCAAATTTGCTAATGGCTCTCTTAAAGATGAGATACACTCACATCCTAATACATGATAAAAATGTAAGGCCGTAGCTTGGATGAAGTTACATAGTTTACATATTTCACATCATAACACTAATTTGCAGTGTAAGAATGTAAACAGAAAGAGAAAAAATGCCACTGAAAAGGATGATGTCAAACTGATCTTGTTTAAAGGCAAATGTTTATCCTCACCGCATCTCTCTGCCAAAGACAGGCATCAGAACTTGAAACTGACAGGTATCTACAACAGCTACTATCCTGCAAGTTAAGCTATGACTACATAGAATATGTACGTCCAATGGCTACACTCATTTTTCCACAAGAACAGTAAAACCTCACAAAAGTCTTCTGCTGTTATACCTCACAGTGAAACATTCTTTTCTAGATTCAGATTTGCCAATGAGTTCAGCTTTATATACATAAAAGAGGTTAATTCCTAAACCAGAACTTTGCTATCCAGCTCAGTGTCCCGTTTATCTTGTGTGCCTTCAATTTTGTTTCTTTGAAAAGAATCAGCTATTGAGAAGGAACTCTAGCTCTGGCATATAAACAAACATTCCTTATGCTGATCCTGTCAAGAAAGAGAACCCTGAATTCACCACACCAAAGCTTTTCCTCGGACTAAGATCTCTATTTCCTTGCCTACAAAGAATTGATTACTCAACACATTTTCTAGGCTCCTATAACAAAATTATCATTTTTTTTTTTAATCAAGGCATGCACACCAAAGAAGATTTTAAATCCAATTCACAAAGACATTTATATTTCCTACAGCCTATTCTAATCTTCAGCATTCATATTCATTGCACGCTAATCATCTGACAGACTTATTATTAATGGTACTGTAAAATGATAGTGATAGTATCAAAATTAAGTGGTTCCTCTGACATCAAAAAAGAATTTATTCAACAATGTTTATCAAACAGCAGTTAAAGCCTCTGAATCTCATCAATCTAATAACTCAAATCTATACTATATATTTCATACGTTTTTATTTTGCAAATTAGTAAAACATTAAAGTCTCAAAATTTAAACTTGAACTTACTGTATACAATGGAAAAGGTTAACTACCACCTTTAGGGGGATTAATTTTTGCACTGGCAATCCACAGTGCACTAGAGTCAAAGATTACAAGTCAAGCTATTCTTTTCCTTCCGTATGTCAAGACAGTAAATACTTGAAATTTTCTTTTATTTCTTCTGAATTGCAACTCTGTGATAAGGGGACATACAATCTGCCCACTGATTGAAGCTACTACAGTGACTTTGTTTCACCTGGAAAGTATAAGGACTTCTGTTCATTGAATATACACCTTGCACATTCTTTTCCTGCTGTATTTGTTCGCTAATGAAAAGGATCCAGAAAAAAGTGCTAAGAAATTAATTACAATGTTAATGTTCATATTTCCTCTTATCTGGCTACTCTGTCTCATTACTACTATAGTCTATGATGCCTGATAGAGGAAAATAACTTTTGATACATATTCATGGGGAAAGTTTTTCTTGTTGTTGTTTCTATTCCTTTTGGTTTTGGGGAGGGATTATTTTTAAGTAATACAGGCAATACCCTACATTTCTGTCAACTTCAATATATTAATTCAAGATGACTAATGCATTATTTACCCTACGTTAGAGAGTTCAGGACAGTGACACCAGCTCTAATGCACTTTACCATAATGTTTTTAAAACCCTGTTTCCTGTAGCAGACATTGTTCTGGGGTACACAATACTCAGATGTGGGTCATATTTGTCCCACAATGATATCCCCAGCAATACTATTTCTCTAGCACAATGCAGGTGCCACAGCTAGATCCTGGTTTCACTCTTCTGCAGCTTGTTGAAGAGAAGAAATTCATAAAATGGTGAAGAGAAATCCTACTGTAATTGTCTGCTAGCAAAGATCTAGAAGAAATACAAGTGGCAAAGCATAAAAGGTAGCTCATGCTTTGTTTTAAGCCTTGTTTGAGTCAGATACCACAAATTCCAAGCCTGCACCAAAGCACTTTACATGTCAGTGTCCTGCATTAATTTAGGTATGTTTTGACCCTTTTTTTTTTTTCCAAGACAGATTATGAAACTTGAACTAGATTCTTACTTAATTTGCCAAATTCTCCTACTTTTTCTAGTGCTGAATTTATTTCAGATCACGGTGTAATATGTCATGTTGTTATAAAATGTACGAGTAGTCAATTACTGATTGTTCAGCCAAATCTCTTACATCCTTGCATCACTAGCTCTTCACTTTCCAGCTCCAGTTTTACAAATCATACTAGATTGCAATCATATATCATTGCTGGATTAGCATTAAAACAAACTGTCAGAATGAAAAAAACAACAAACCACCCGACAAAGTAGTGACATTAAAACAAAAAAAACCAAACCAAAACAAAAAGACAGATTACTGTGGCTGATATTAAATTTTAAGAACTAAAATTATCTGATAGTTAATGGAGAAAATGCAAGTTTTCTTGGTTGTCAGAGCATGAAAAGATCTAGTTTGACCTCATGTATTACCTCAGTGAACACAATACTGTTTGCTTAACAGAAGCTTGTCTTTCAAAAGGTAATAAAGTTTAGGACTTCAAGAAATGAAGATCCTATGACTTTCCTTGGTAATTCATTTCAAAAACTACCTACACATACTGCTAAAAATATTAAGGCAATTTGTCAGACTTGAATTTCAAGCCACTAATATATCTTTCTGTTAGCTTAGAAAACCTTTGAGTAGCCATTTAATTCCTATGAAAGGACATGTATGAAGCAGTAAAACCATCATTCAGTCTTCTTTTTAATAAACTAAATCAGATGGAGATCCTCAAGTCTCATAACATTCTTCTTCCAGCCAAATAATTTTTGTATCTCTCCTGTAATCTATCAAGATTTCTCCAGTTATCTTTCACATCCACAAAAACAAAAAGAGAAGGCAAGCAAAACAGAAAACAGTGAAAGTCTCCCTTATAAACACTGTCTTCTTGTTACATAGACCTATATATAGATTCCACAGACTAGTAAATTGTACCTCCACTACAAGAAACACCTCAACCACCAGTGTAGAATTAAACTAGTAATGTAGCAGTCAACTGTTAAATTTCAGTACCAATAACACATGCTCCTGTTATTAAGGCAATTAACCAATTCTATAAATAATAAGCCTTACATTAAGGTACAGAATCCTGAATGGAGAGGCATATCAAGTATTCACTTCTCAAGAAAATGAGGCATGCATTCTGTTTCTTCATGGGAAATAACATTATTAATTTTATCTATATCTACATTACCAACTGGTTCATGAGAAGACAGGCATGTCACTGAAGATGAAGTATTCTACTGGCCTTTTTCTGCAGCCTCTTAAGAGACATGTCACAAAAGTGTCATTATTAAGTCCAGGGGCAGTAAGTATCCCCAGAGCAGAAGAAGTAAATACAAACTCTTTCTCTTTGCACCTTCTTTTCAGGTGAAAATTGGACTGAGCTGTGATTTGGTATGGCAGGTATGAAGTCTTCAGTATGTATACTACAGCTGCTGCTACTCACAAAACTACTGGAGCCTCTGGGGTGGTTTGGGCTGCCACCTATAATCAGACTTGTGCACTTCCTAACCAGGAAGGCTGCCAGAAAAGTAATGGTCTGTAACTAGTTGGTATAATCAAAACCTTAGCTATTGTGCAGCAGGGAGAGAAAGACTGCCAGATAAATTTTTAGGACACTTTGGGAACATTTCTGTCCAAGTAACAGATTTCTCAATGTTAATTATTTGCTGTCTCTTCCTCCTCTCCTCTGCTCTGACTTGTTTAAAAGACAGGTAGACCTTTCTAAATTACAGACTACTCTTGTGCACGCTGTGGCTCAAAATAGCAGTTATCTCAGCTGTCTGACTTCTATCACATTCAAAACGGAACTTCTAACCAGAGAAGAATCCCAGTATTATCTGAAGACTGAAGGGAATGAAAAACATTTACCCAGTCCTAAAGCAGGTTCTCAGAATATGTTCATTAGCTACTGAATTACTCTGTCAGCTACAGATTTCTACTAAATTGCTTGATGGCACCATTTAAGGTATTCTATTCAACCTATAAAGCCTTGGCTAATCTGAAAACTCATTAATAAAAATACTTTTAGCCTTATAGTGTAGCTTGACACCCAGTTGTTGTTGAGGAATGCTCTCCTCAACTCTAAAAGCACCTCTCCCTTTTAGGTTAATTTTTATGTAGTCCATGAATGAGACTGTAGTTTAGAAGTTCCCTCTTTTATCCTTATTAGTGAGAAAGAAACAAAAGAAGACCACAATTATTATTGTATCATTAAAGAACTACAATCAAATATTTTCTATAAACTAAAAATAAATATCTCCCAAGCACAACAGTGTTATTTTTGAACAGTGAGACAGCAGTAACCATTAACAACTGTGACTGATTTTTCATTAGATACAGAGTTCTCACCTAGTTTTGGTAATTCCCTGGCATTCCCTAACAGATTAAGACAACATGTAAAAGAGCAGAAATAATTAATTAGACTTCAAACAAAATGCTTTTGATTCTTTATACTACAGAGAACCACATAAACTGCATATTTTAAAAAATGGAGGAAAATTTCAAGTGGTCAAAAAATAACACAGATCATATCAGGTAAGCAACAGCATACAATATATGTCTGATATTTTGAAATGAGAGTATTTTTTTGTAGTTGTAATAATCATCATGCCTCAGAGAGCATGAAAGCATGTATGTATTCTGCAAGTTAACGTCATTTGATTGTTGATCAGCACAAACACATTCAGAAGAGACTGAAAAATATTTTTCATAGTATACATTTTGATCGGCTGCTTTTTTTTTTTAAAAAAAAAGAAACGTGGCGATCAAGAAAGATCACTTTTTTTTCAGAGTAAATACTCAACTCAGTAACTAGTCCTTGTAATAATGTAGGAAAAAGCACACTTGAAATGACACTTAAATTAGTTCTCCAAGCTCTGATGTCTGATACAGAATCTGATACAGAATCTGTTCCAGGTGTGCGTAATTAAAAGGTCACTGAACCAGAAATTGACACAATCTATGAAGGTTCTGCTTGGTGACAAATACTGCTAGACTAAGTGGCTGATTTGTTTAAGAGTCTGAAAATCTAGGGAACTCAGGACAAGCCTGAAGACAATTTTTTATTCATCAAAGATAAGGAAAAAGCAGGAATTCTTTCCATCCTTCAGGCCACATTTGCCTTTAGCAAGAAGATAAAGGAATGGAAGGAGGAAGCCACTGAGTGGAAGAGATCTATTAAGCCATGCAAACCTACTCTAAGACTGCAGGAAAGAAAGGCTTACATTTGTGGGAAGCACAAATCACTGCTTCAGACATTTCCTGAGAGAGGACAGACGGAACACAACACAGCCTTGTCCCTGTTTTTCCTGAAAACGTCCTATCTAGAACACAGAAGAAATGTTGCCCCTTAGCCCTGCCACGATCACACATCACAGCAGAACTGCCTACTCCTTTCTTCCCAAGCAGGCAACCCCAGAGCTCCCTGAGGGCTCAGAATAGCTGACATTAGCTCTTCTCAAGGCATGAACCCAAACAGGGGAAAGGAAGATAACTCAGACCCATTGGGAGTGAGGTAGCTCCAAGTCCAAGTTAATGAGAAGAAAACTCCACAATTTACACTTGCGAAGTGGCACACTAACCCAGTACAGTCCCTCTTTGGCACCTGCGAAAGATGTCTTCGTCATCCACTGGAGCCATCTGTGCTCCAAGCTCCTTGAAATTCTACCTCCCATTCCCTACTCTTCCTCCCCCCGCATCTGGAAACTGCCCATGACTGAAAGGAGTCAGTAGCCTACCAGGGATGCAACCTTGCCCCAACCAGCAAGGCAGGTAGATGGAACCACCACAAGGTAAATGGAAGACCTGTCCAATACAACCATTTACCAAAACACAACCAATGAAGGAAAAGTGATGCCATCTCTTATAATTACACCTATTTACTTAGGAATAAAAAAGTTGTCTCTTAGACATTGCTAGTGCCACAGAATCAAAACAAGTGAACTAGAGCGTTCTGCTGGGGAAGATAAGCTGAACAATTAAAGGGTTGTAGCACTGTTGCTTTACTCCAAGAGGCCTCTATTGAACTGTGCTCCCACAACACTCTAAAATTTCTACTGAATAGTCTGGGAATAGTACAGCTCCAAGTACTGCAAGTCCAAGTGCAATTTACCTCTTAGTGCAGGTAGATTTGCTATTGCTACAACCTGTTGCTGTGTTGCTATCAGTCAGTACTTTCCCTGTGGAGCAAAAAAGGGAAGCAAAAGATCCTTCTGTGACAGAAAATCCCGCTCCAAATTCTGACCTCTTGATACAGACTAAGTCTTTATGACCCTATTTCTCTTGAACATGTATAAGGTCTCAGCACATTTTGCACACCAAATAGAAGCTGTCATTAATAAAAGTGATAGGGGTAACAGAACTCACCTACGCTTTCTTGACAAATTTGTCAATGATTAATGTGCTGCCACAAGGAAGAAGACCATACTATACCCATGCTATGTCTGTTGGCTAGATATACTTACCTCACACACTACATGTGTCTGTACCTACAGGGCACTCCATAGTTAAGAGTTATTCAAAACCTGGGAGTATTTAGAAATCAATAATTTTTGTGATTTGGGATCTGGAAAAAAACTTGGGGGAGCATATGGGATCTTTTTTATATTTTCAGTTATGTCATACAATAGGTCTTTCCAACAGTTATTTTTGTTGTCACATGATATTTGTATGGTATCACACTATTCCCATTATTAATAAGCTATTTTAAAAAAAAAGTATCAGCTATACAGCAAATAATTATTTTTTATTTGTTTTAATTAAAGTGAGACAGTAAAGATCTGCAGACGACTACACACAGCTCCATCACTACAATATCTGGGATATACAAATATGTGTAAAAGCAAAAAATGAGGAAAAGTGTAAATGTGTAAAAGCAATGTTGACATACTAACTTGATATCTCTATTTTATTTTACAGACTCAGAGAGAATCAGATTGACTAAGTATCTTCATAGAATACCTCAGATGATAGTTACATTAATAAAACCTAGGATTTTTTTCTGACCTCTATGTTTTGAGAGTTTATTTTCAACTGGCTGATTTTTTCCAGAAAGCTACCTTCTGCCTGACACAAATTATGTATCTGGAGGTAAAACAATAAATTTCATTAAATTCTACAGATAACTATTTAATGTGAATTGTCTTTACACACCCCCAGCTTTCAGTCTATCAAAACATTTGTCTTATTTTATATGCAGAACATTATTGGTCATTAGAGCTTACATATATGTACTACACACACTTATAAATAAAAAACATACATACACACAAGTGTATATAATGTGTGCATGTGTTAAAATCTCCAGTTTTCATTGACAAATGATGTGTGGTCAGATTCCTATGAAAGACCAAGGTTTCATTCCCTTTGAGGTATCTGTGAGGCACTCAGAACCAGAACACTGTTGCATAAACAAAGTAGTGAAAACAACAATATTTTGAAAATTCAAGACTATTTTACTAAAAGGAAAATACAGTGGTTGTTTATTGCTACGTATCAGTTGTGATCCGTTATAGTTTGGTCTAGAGTAATAATTTATAAGTTAAGTAGTTATAAATTTTACATGCTTATTACTATTGCTGTTTGTACTGTAAAATGTGGGTTATCTTGTAATTTATATAATCACAGAAAATATTCATGTCGTCCTGTAACTGAATAAATACTACTTATTAAAATAGCAAAGGCTGTAATTTATCTTTCACTATCAACTTGTAATTCCTTTTTATTTTAGAGTTTCGGTAAAATGGTTCACTAGGCTTATTTTTTCAGAATGAAAAAGTGATAATTAAACAGCAGTTGTTCTTACACTGTGTGAAAACTCCCATGAATCTCTAAATGGGAAATGGAAAGAGAGTATTCAGACATTCGCAGCCCACAGAACAAAGGTAACATAATGAGAGAAGCAACAGAGAATACTCTAGTTTCACCTTAGGCCTAGCCTCCCTAAAGACATTAGCCCTGCTTATGCAATAGTCAATCTGTAGTATCCTTCCACAGCTCTAGGGTAAAGTCTGAAACAAACCTGCTGATCATGATACTTTCTTAACCCAGCTCTAAAAAACATGTACTAATGTGTACAAGGGGGTTACCTTTTCAGAAGAGTTAAAACACTGTTACAGATAAACATAAACTGATTTTTGAAAATATTTAAAATCCATGAGCTATACAGACATCTTTGAGTTGTTAATGAAAAATACCTTTCACTTCATCCTATTCAAGGACATTAGTGCCCAATCTGGACATCATTCTCCAATCTGAAGAATGCAGCATTGATAAAATAAATACAATTTATTTTTTTTTATTTTTTTTTTAATGAGGCATATAACAAAACTGTCCATTTAACTATGAAAAGTACCATACCTAGACCACACTTCTTTTCTCCTGACCTTTGGTTGTAACACAGCACCTGCATGCTCCATTCTTCAGCCATAACCACATATACTTCTGCCAAAATTAGAGCCCTCACTGCACACTCCCCACTTTCTGGTCCAGTTCCGTCTATATGAGAGGCTCATCCTATTTTGTCAGACACGCTGTCATGCATGGTGACTTCCAGTATGAGTCCTACGAAAATTCCTATGAAAAGAGCTTGCAAGCTGAAAACCTCCTATGCTAACTTGCTCTTCCAAAACAAGTAGTGAACCCTAGACTCCAGGCCTCCCCGTTTCATTTTCTCATGGATTGCTGTTCAGAATATGTTTCTTCTACAATTCTAGAAAACAAAACTAAAAACTATCCAGCCTGGAGCAAAATCTCCAGGTAAGTAAATCAAAATCAAATTGTTCACTGCTGCATTTAGCAGAGTCAACCTCTGCTTAACAAATAAAGGCCTTGCCGCAGTCACAATGAAACTCATTCTCTTGTAGAGGACAAATGGAGACCATGGAATATTTAAAGCTTTCAAAGAGGTTAAGTGAAGCTGCATGAAGCGTTATGCTTGTATAGGCAATCTCAAGAGACACAAAGTTTACCTTGAAAAATGTCAGTGTTACTCCTAATGATTGCAGAAACTGCAGATACCCCGAAAATATTCTTTCACTGTTTTACCTGACTCACCCTGCACTAAGTTTCCACTCTTCAGATACAGTAGTCACTGATTTTTCAGAGACCACTTTTCAAAGCTCTGGAGACACCGTATTTAACTAGCAGAATCCATATTATGAAACTGACTCTACGATGCTTATATGGTCACCTCCCATTAGGAACTACAAACAGAGTAATGTGTGGGGAAACTAGTAATGTCAACTCTGGTAAAAGCTGGCCTGCACAAAATATGGAGAAAATTAAAGAAGCCTCCTTAAAAAAGCAAGTCAAAAAATCAGAAACATGAAAGGTAACATGAAAGTAGACTGCAGAACTCTGTGTAATCAAGGTGCATTTTCGTGAACCAGTTAAAAGCACAGTGACCTGAACAGCAACCAAAGAACCTAGAAAAGAAAAAAAGAAAGGAAGCTACTTCAACCCAGAGAATAGTCAGAAACAAACAATACCCACCTTATGAAATACTATTTCTGAACTACTGAACCTCCAGATTACATTGATATGTACAGAATAGCATATAGAAGAATTTTACAGTAAAAGTTCTTCCATTAACCTCCTGGAGACCTTGGAAACAAGACAGAAGTACACAGAGAAGACAACACTAGAAAATCCTAAAGGAAAACAAAGGCAGTCAAAAGACTTCTAAGGAAACCTATGCTGTGCACTTAACCTGGAGAAAATAGACAAAATAAGTAATGCCCTGGTTGGTTTTCAGATCCTACGACATGAACTAACACAAGTTTTGAAGGAAGGTGATCTCACTTTGTATCTCCTCAGTCCTTTATCAATCGCTGCCAAATATTTTCACTATTATTATATACATGTATAATATCATCTGCATATACCTATACATACATAAATATGCATACGCACATATATACAAATGTGTGTGTGTATATATATAAATATGCACACACATAGATAAAATCAACTGACAGAATATGACCGCTATACTGAAAATCGGTGCTTTTCCTAAAGCTTACATTTATCATATTATTTGGTTCAGCACTCAGAGGTAGCCTCTTGAACTCACTGAAATAAAACAGAAGCAACAATTTCTGCAAAAGTCCAAGCTCAGCTTACAGCTGAAAGGACAATATTTACTGAGGCACCTCTAATAACAACCTTGCTCTAAGTCAGTGGCCTTTTGCTCAGCCACCTTCTCTTTTTAGCAGTCAGCATGACCTTTGGTCACAAGAGGAATGAGATCAATAGTATCAACATGAACGGATCCTTACTGAAGCATTTATTTCTTCTCAGTCCTTTGGTAAGCCAAGAAGGCAAGAATCACCCCAACTCTCAAATTACAAGCCTAAAATGATACACCTCAAGCTACGTGCTTAGGCAACTTAAAAAGTAATCTGATTTTTTTGAGCTATGCAAACCCAGTTTCCTTTGTCTACTGATCTAAGAATTTCTGTAGTAAGAAACTGCGTGCTCAGTATTTGCAGCAATAATTATTTATAGACTAAATCATCTCTAAATGATACACTGTTATAACATTCACAGTTTGTAAAATTAAAAAACTGATATCAGGAATCCAAGTTTCCTGAATTTAATCTTATTCTGCATTTATCATGTGGTCCTCCTATTCATGGACACAGAAAAAAATGTGTGAAATTCTTATTCAAGTAAAATGTCCAAAAGTTAGCAAAATAATATATTTTTTAACTTGAAAAGCAAAGGTTTTATGAACAACACTGAGTATACTGATGCTAGATGTAAGTTTCTAATGTTTAATTGCATACACCATGCATGTAGGAGAGAAAAATTAACTAAAGTATGTATTAATTAATGAATGTAGTAAAACCACATACATTGATAAAGTAAGATTTTTATTGTAAGTGGCTATAGAAAAGTAGCACGTACTTATATGGAAGGTTGTATATTCTATGTAATTTTTCAAATTGTATGCAGCAAAGATACGCTTTGTAACATAAAAAACCCCACAGAATTCATAGAAAACCGATCAAAAGACTTAAAAAAAAAAGTCCTGTAGACCATCCTCTTATCCTGCATTTCTCTACCTGATGTCCAAAAATCATTAACTGGAATTCTTTGATTTCCTCACAGTACCTACTTACAAAACCTTTAAGTGATGAAAAAAATAAGTTCCTGCAACTTATTTTCTTTGAAGATCTTTCAACTTTCAGTCTTTTCACTGTTTGAAGCAGTAAAGAAATAATGCAAATATTCAGAAGTGGCAGCTTATTTTTCTAAACTTTCACGGTTCTGGAAGTTTACAAAGGTTCTTCCTTTCCCATGTCACCACATCTTTTTCTCCAACAGTAACAGGTACCTGTTTTGTCCCTCAAACAGTGCAGCATCCCACTTGTGTGGTATAAAATATTAGCACTGGTGAGAGTATCTGCTGCGTACTCAAAATGGTGATGTAAATATCTGAATCGAAGTGGAAACATTGTCTACAGACCCATTTCTGTTGCTGGTGTGCTAAAGAATTCGACATTACAACAGCAATGTAGGCAGACATCTTAAACCCCAACAATCCTACCTTCGAGACAGGGTAATTAATTTTGGTCCACAAAGATTAGGACTGTGAACCATGAGTAAATTATGAGAAGAGATCAAAGGAAGAAAGGAGATGAGAATTCAGGCCTTCTTGATTTCTAGTTTATTAAGAAAAGCAGCAGAGGGCAGACTGTTCTGCAAATTTTGAGATTCCTGAAATGTTGTTTTGAGAACTCATTCTAATAATATTAATGAGTTAACCTAAATAGATGAAACAAACTAATAAAATCTACGCATCTTTCCCCTAGAAAGAGCAGCAATTAAGGAAAAGGCAAACTCTGCATGAGCTTTTTAAGAAGCTTGCCAAATTCTGCTCATTTTGGTTCCTCAGCTATTTAATAATTCAGGGAGTACATTGCAGTCAAAATGCCCGTTTGCTGTTTCCGCATTTGTATAAAGCATTAGTCAGTGTTTTTTAATGATACTGCCTATCTTTGGAACTGTCATTGCCCTTTCTTATTTTGCTACTTTGAAGAGAAAGACCAGCAATAACACTTTTGTGGCTTGCAAAAAACCCCATGCAATGCCACCTCTACATTTTATGAAATTGTGAGCATGTCCTTTTCAATTTTCATTCACATACCTTTCCAAAATGAAGACTTATCCCCACACTCCAGTGAGGTGAAGCTAGTTCTAAAGAGCTCTGCTATGTTTATTCTGCTATTGTTTCCACTTGAATAGGGTTTTTTTCCCTCTCATTCTTTTTGGGTATCACTTTCAACAAATGGATTATTTAAATGCTGAGGTCATCATTACAGAGTATTAGAAGAGGTTGATTTTTCTGCATGTAGCTGTACATTTTTAAATGAAAAACGCAGAAGCTTGACTTTATGGTGGATTAGCATGGAATAGATTGGAGGATACAAAGGCACATGATGCTATATGTCATATCCTTACAAACATTATTATTCGAGGATGCTTGAAGCAAGAATGTTCATTTATATGCAAGCCCTGTTAATGCCTTCCCTTTAGCTCCTGGACAAGGTGGTCCATGCAGGAGCTGTTGCTACCAGGGCTTCTTGTAATACGCCTCAAAGTATACAAAACCTCAGCGGATCAGCCATTTTTTCTTCTGTTTTCTCCCGGGAGTTAAAAAAAGAGATCCAGTGACTAGACTCTACACAGCCAGCATACTTATTTAACTGGCAATATTACAAGTCTGAAGGACTTCAAACACCTCTTACTAAACCAACTGAAATTACATTACTGCAACATCCTGGCCAGAAATTTCAGAAACCGTGAGGGGGAGCAATTTGCCGCCCCTCACTGGGGGTGGTGGTGTAGGGAAGTGGGGATCAAAGATACAAATCTAAGAAAACAAATGTCTAGTGAATTAAAAAGACAAGCAGCATTGGACAAGATCTCAGCGATACCCGAGTAATTCAGACTCCTAAAATAATGCTGTCAAAAATCTGGGTCAGTTTCTTCTGCAGCTATGGGTGGGTACCCATGCAAGTTGCTCTGTTGTTTCTCCACATAAACTCTCGCCACATTCCCTCTGCTGGCTTCACAGGGTATAACTGCTGGGGAGATCAAACTAGGTCATGATGGATACACAAGTGAAACTTAACAGCTTCCCTTGCTCCCTAGTGGGTGGTAGGCTACTGTCAGATGGTGGTCTGAATGTGAGCAGATTGCTTCACTCTTTGCGCTGTAACACATCACCGATGCCCTTCTTGTCCCCTCTTTTAAGATGCCCAAGCATCAGCCAGAAGGTACTGCTAGTTAAATCTACCCAGAGAGAAAACTGCAGTAACTCATCCAAGTTTTTTGGGCTGCAAGCAGCCCAAGTGCATGTCACATTTGTGCCTTGGAAGCCATGTAGCAGCATTAAAATGGCAGCAAGGTTGTGCTAACAGCAAGGAGTACTCTAAAAACACACACACAAAAAAACCCCAAACCTTCCAGTGTGTATTCCTTGTAACATTTGAACAAAGGAAAATAATTATGATAGACGCACGCAACCAAATAAAGTTTATAAAATTACTGAACATATATCTTATCCCAAATATAATCCATCAGCTAACTTTAACGGTGTTAGGGATGCTATGGAAAAAATACTGTGCATTCAGGTAATTAAAGATCACCTCTAGAGAATTTCCAAGAGAAAGAACTAAAATTAGAATGGCAGAAATAAGTATGACAATCTTCTATTTTAAACACATGGTTTCCTGAGTTATATTCTGGTCTTATAATAATAAAAATAATTTTTTCCAGTCTCTCTAACTTAAAACAAAGACTTTACTAGATATAGTATCACCATTAGGTAACATATATCGAACAATAGTCAGTTCATTGTACATAGACTCATTGAGAGAACCTTTAAATGTTCCCTTGAGTCAGTATAATTCTGAGTGATGCACTGATTCACTGCAACTTGCCTACATGCTTGCATTCAGCAACTGTGCAGTAGATTTTACTCTAAAAATCTAGAAAACGGAAGGAATTATATTAGTTTCAAACTCTAAGCTTTCTGGGCTACAGAAAAAGGTTTAAACAGAGTTTCAAAAAGTCATTCTGGAACTAGAAGTAAAAGTAATCCAGCTTCATTTTGGACTATGGCAATTTATAAATATCAAGTTATGGAGTATATTTTTGGTGCTATTAAATTTGATAATATCTTGCTCGGAAACAGCAAAGGAAATAGCTTCACCTAATCAAATTATTTCCTAGCAGGATCTCTGGAATATCCTCAAAAGGCATATGAACAAGTTGGAAAATAAAATAGCCTTCTTGATTTCACGTGTTATGATCTGTTAATGATTACATTAAAAAGAAAGTGATTCATAATGAGCATTTAAGGCAAAAGAGGATTATTACAGTGAGATAATTTTATCTTTCACATAATACAGGTCACAGGATTTTGTTACGTGGTTCTTGCATTATTGTGTTTCCATTTCTTACAGGCATATATAAGTTAGAAAGAGACCAAATGTTGCTTTAAAGATGTCAACACTAAGTACTGTTCAGCAATGCAGATCGTACATTTTTTCCTTCCTACATTGACCCACAGAACTGTCTTTAAAAATCATAGTCAGATAAGAGCCTTTCATTAAGATAGTATCATTCTCTTGATAAGGAGAAATACACACTTCCCACTTATTCTTTCCTCTTCCCAAACCACAGATCCTGCTGTCAGGCAAAACTTTGACAGGGGAGGGGGATAGCTATGTAAACATGAAGTCACTTCCTCAAACAAAAAACACCTACAATCAAATGATACTTTTTTCCTTCTAGAAGTTTCTCTGCATTTTTGCTTATCGAAAAACTAGCCAACAGTATTTACTTGGATAAATAGGGTTTTTTGACAGGATAGATTATAATTAAAAATTAATAAAATGACTACTGTACAAACCTTCAAAACCAAGAAGTGGAACACTGCAAAATCTATACAGTCCTTTAGAGAGGCTGTATGGCATAACACCAGCACGTACTGAAAACAATTCCTAAACTATAATAGAGATCACTAACACAGCAAATCTTTTAGCCAGTGCCGATGACCTTCCTGAATAGATGTAAGGCAAGACTGCCAAAGTCTGCTCCTCAGAGATCACTGGGTGCTCCCAAAATGCCTTTATTAATATACNCCCTGCTGGAAACCAGGACACAGAAACAAAACTAACAGATAATTTCATGAGATCTATCAGAGAGATGATGCTTCTAGTAAGACTCTGAAGAGTTGCTGGTCAATGTTATTCATATATTTCACTAGTGACTTGAAAGTTAAACCACTGCTGGTAAAATCTGCAAGTAACACAAAGGGTACTTTTTTGAGGAAAAATCAAGAGGAAAGTCAGCCCTGATGAGTATCAGTGCCTGTGGCCCAGGCAAACGAAATGGAGGACCAAATCTTGAAAATTAGTGACTAAGTTGGATTCAGGAACCCTAACACACAAGCAACTTGTTATGAACCACTTCTAAAACCTAACACTACCTCTGGGTATGTGACAACAAAATTAAAGATAATGTTAAAAGAGCTAATGGAATATTGTGATACCGGCAGACAGAAAGGGAAAAGAGATAGAAAATAATCAAGGACAAAGAAGGTGTATAAGATTCCAGTACAGTTTATCAAAAAAATGACCCAGATTATGTGCGTACTGTCTATAAATCTGCTTTAAGAAGAAAAAAATTACTGCTAGAGAGCTCTTCAATCTGAGAAAGCCATAATAAGAAGCAATTCCTGAAAGCTGAATTTGAAATAGAAGCAATCTAGAAACGTGGAACAAAGTTATTATTTTTTTAAATCCTGAGGGTAATATAGCAACCCCATGAAAAAGGGTGAATTGTGCATTTTATGTCTTCACATCAAATCTTACATCTTACTGATAAGGTAATAATAAATAAATCATAAAGCATCACATGTTCATTTATTAATATGATACTTCATTGACAACCTGAGAAGCTAGGATGGGTACCAAAGATCATGAAATATGTGCATAATAGATATCTTGTATAATATTTAAAATTAATGTATCAGTGGCTTTAGTAATTTAGTGACTCTGAAATAAAAAATTTATGCTGGACAAAAGCAGCTGGCTGACAAGCCAGAGGAACACAATCTTCAACTAAGATGCCTGGTCCCAGGAAAAGACTTTAGTGACTTTGCCATACTTGATGTGACTCCTGGTTAATCAGGTAGGTACCTTTAAGTAGTCAGACTGCCTCATTCTCATAGCTGTCATCAAATGCATTTGTGTCTACTGTTTAAATGCAAGGGAATATAAACGCAATAGATGAATGTGGATGTAGTCCAAAATGGAAGGAGCACTTGGAAAGCAGATTACTGCTTCTACTCTGCTAAGTAAAATAATACCCAGGAGCAAAGCTAGGAGCAGATTCCCTGATTGTCCATGTGATGTAATTGTTATTTAGCTCCCAGATTCTGTTTTGAAGAGGTGCATTTAGCTCACTCAGACCTAACCAGGGTGTAGCTCAAAGGGAGGAATATTCCAAGGAACACTACCCATAGACAATATGAAAAGGCTGTGCCTGATTTGACGTCTTCTGCCCTATAGAGTCTTTCAGCTCCATCCCTAAACGTTTTTCATCCTCAAATACCACTGCGTGCATTCCTACCACACTGTGGAGCTTATAAGATACATCCTTTTTCTTGTGGTATAAGAACGCTGTGCTATAGGGCTGAAACACAGCCCTCATCTTATTCAGAGGCTATGAAGTAAAAAGAGAAAACAAAAGTAAAAAATCTTAGACCCTCACAGTGAACCCCCATCAAGTTTTGAGGCAAGATATTCCATTTCTTGGAGTTCAACAGTTTCCTCAGATGGATACATTTTTGCACTGTCATACATCATCTAAGTCACCAGCACTCAAAAGTAAAAGAAAAAAGTGAAAAATTTAGATGCAGAAAATTTGAAACAGGTGAAGAGATGCTGTCATAAACAGTGATTACAAAAAAGATGACAAATACTCAGGTGTAAAATACAATCTTGTTTATAAAATCTAGAACTTAAGTCCATCTAACTAAACTCTCTGTTTTACTATTAAAGCCTGCAGAGTGATTAAAAGTAAGATGAACAATGGTAAAAAAATGGCAACGTAAGAATGCTCTGGCTCTAGAGGTAAAGAAAAAAATAAATTAATCCTGAAGGATTTGCTTCCATGAATGTTAAAGAATTGTTTAAGACTCTAAGGGCTGTGGATTCCTTTCCAAAAGCTGCAAAAGGCCAGTGGGATAACTAGGTAGCTTGGTCAAGCTTTTAAAAATAAGTATAGATAGCAAAAACTTTCCCTGGCTCCAGAGAAATCCTGAGGTATGACAGATGTCTATCCTGAATGAGTTCTGTCTCACTCTCATATATCTGCTCCATTTCTACAGTCCAGAGAGCAACAACCAGCATACAAATTGGCTGACGTCTATTCTTGTGCAACAGGAAACTGCTACACACATCCCACATTCTGAGGACACAAGAGCACCTCATCAAGCTCCCTGGCAGAGTCACTTGAAGCATAAAATATAAGCATAACATAGGTAATTTAGTACCTTTCAACTTTTTGAGTTCAGCAACCTTTTAGTGCTTAACAAACAAGACTTGAATAGCGCCTCAACACATAGCATTTTTTAATTTAAGCCAATTTGGAAATTAGAGTTCTCATACTGTTTTTTCCATTCCATTTGTATTTTTCCATGTGTATTGTTTTGTATAACGTACACACATACTGTACAACTGTTTTGTGCATGTTGTTTGATTTCTAATATTAGTTAAACTGTAAAATTATGCCTGACTGATGAAACACGCCTGCTTTTATATCAATTAAAAAAGCATCGATTGAAAACTCAAGATATATATAAGATACCTATCAGTAATAATGAAACTGCAACATAGACATAAAAGGAACAGAAGCTCCAACAGTGATATCTACACGTTATAAAACATTTTAAAACTCAGCCACCCAAAAAAGAAGAGATTCTTATGCATAAAATCATGCTCATAAGAGAAAAGTGTTCACTTGGAGATAGAGAACACCGAAAGAAACAGAAAAGGGACAGAGCAAAGACAGAGTCATAACACCCTTCACTATTCCACAACAAGCTATCAGTTAGTAATACAGTAAGATCTGACAAAATCAGCTAGATTAAGTAAGATAAAGAATAGGTTGACACATTAAAAAACATTTTGACTGCCTGAATGCCACATATCATTACATTTCATTCTAAAAAGCATCAGTCTCAGCCACTGACTGATTTTTCAAAAAGCACTGCACTTTATATTTCTAGCCTTCATGAAGATCATGCAGCAGCCAATATACTGTCAAAATTAAAGAGCAAATCTCTGCATGGCTTACCTCGCAGGACCTTTTTTCTACTTTTATTATCAACACTGACCACACAGAAGCTGTAAACAATTTGTATGCAATATTTGCCCTGTGGGAACCCGCTTTTCACTGATTCAGGAATGATGTCAACCGTAATTCAATACTGGTAGTAGACTGCAAAATGCTGATGGTTCAATGTCCATGACAATTCCTCAGACTACTGGGAAATGAAAGGGTAAAGAGAGAGGAGGATGGAAATTAAGAGTCTTAGGCAAATACTAAAATTATGGATTAAGAGTTATATTGGTGGTTTTGGATAACCTCTATTACCTGAGGGGATTAAAATAACATAAAGCAAAAATATGATTAAAAATATTTATATAGATAACTGTCAACATTAGGAAAGGCACAGTCACTTCCTCCCATAACATCTGAATAAGAAAGTTAAAACTATGGCATCATTTAAAACTAATCAACAAGGTAGCTTAAGAGACATCACTCTTTTGAAGATGAAAAAAGAGATGAAGGCAAAAAGTTATTGTAATTTTTTATAACTTGTAGAGATATCCTGAAATAAAAAATATAATTGTCTAGACAAGGCCTTACATATTGAAATTCTGATTAAATAGCCAACCTACATCTCTGAAAACAGAGATGTTACTCACTGAATTTTGCAGTTTTCAGTAACCAACAGAGATGTTAATAAAAATCTAGACTGTTAGTTATATAATTGCACTCGATCTTCTGAAATACCTTATTATATTTGGAACTCTCTGACCTGACTCTGCCCTGCTTGTTTGTCTATCTTTCTGCTTTACATTGTCTTATTTATGGTAAACCAGATTTGCAAGATGCCTGACAAATTGAAAATCAATCTAGCCAATACCTTAAATTCATCTGTAACATCAAATGTTAAACAGTAAAGGGGGAAATCCTTCTGTGTGATTTCATGATCAGTCTAAATAAATTTAAGTCCACAATACCAACAAAACTAATGCTGCTGACTTTCACACTGTCGCCCTTGGCTGAACAGTCACATCTTCCTTGTCCTGACACTATGGTTCATTCCACTGCTACACAAAAACAAAAGGGAATCATTTAGTCTGGAAAACACCTCCACCACAAAAGACAAAACAACTCTTTTTCCCCCCGACTGTATTTCCCAGTTCCGGCTCACTAAGCTGTACAAGGGAGGAATGGGAATATTGATTGGTGGTGAAGGGTACTGAATAGAACCAGTCCTCAGAGTAGGAACACAGGCAGATTAGCTGCACCCTTTGATACAATGTTAAATATTATATTTCAACTTTTTTCACCTTTTAGACCTGAACTCCTCAATCCAGAAACAGATTTATAAAAAGAAAAAAACCAAAAACAGAGAGAGAGAGAGAGAGAGAGAGAAAATGCTTGATTTTTTGGGGTGTTTCTTACTTTAAAAATCTTATTAAATTTAATTACTTTGGATTTGGTGGCTTGTTACTTCCGAAAAAAATCAGCCCCTTGTTATCTGCCTAAATAGATAGGCAATAGATACCCAACACAAGGTATCCAGGTTCTAAGATAGTTTTACAGCCTACAATACTTAGGTGGGTTTTCCTACTGCTTTTTTTTGTGTATATTTAAGTTCCCTTATGCATTTTTGTTTCTAATTTATACTTGGTTTTGTATATTTTGAAACTACAGTAGTATTAAATTACTATGTGACAATCAAAAGTGTAACTGTCATACTTAATATTGTGTATATTAAAAAGCAAAAGGCAGCAAGCAAAAGCAACCAGCAAGTGATACTATATTAGTATTATTTCCTATTTCTAATGGTATTTTACAAAGAAGACTGTAAATTAATACTTGTCTAACGGGAGAGTATGTAAACAGAAAAATAACCTTTTGTTTTTTCTTAGTCCTTGGACTATTTGCATGAGCACAGAAAAAAAGCTTTATAGTGAACACTTTCAACAAAGAGGTTTCCAGTCACACTACCATTACAATAAAACTAGCAATGTGATTAGAACTTCAAACAAAGCTTCACTGAGCTCATGGATCATGGAGAGGGATCTGAAGCTTTATGCAAATATATAATGAGTCATACAAACGTTAATGGATGAAGAATCTTAAAAAAGAAAAAATATCTTCAAGTGTTTAAATCAAAATAAACTTTATTTAAGTTGTGAGTTGGCTCTGAACACATTTAAACAGCAAAAAGGAGAACACATTTTTAGGTGCAAAGTCTTCTTTTGTTCCGCAAATTTCAGTTTAAGTTAATCCAAACAACCGGAACTCCAAATTTGTATCAGGTGTAGCAAGTAGATGTCTAGGAGAACATTTTTAAATTTGAATATTCACCATGGCATAGTATGCTCTGGATTGCATTTCAAAATTGCTTATCTTGAGTTATTTTGATCCTGAATTCTAAAATAGACATTGTAAGGGAAATCAAGTGACAGGACAAAAGAACTGAATTTGCATATTCTTAGGAAATCCTTAGGGAAACAATTTCATGATTCCAGTGCTGTTTTCTGACCTTCCCTGTGGACTTACTAGAAAGAGACCCCTCTTACACTTCTCCCCAACACAGAGTTAAAAAAAAAAAAGCATAAAAAGAGGCAAATGGAGAACTAATGAGAGAAAGCAGTGGTGAAAAGTCCCAGGAATTGCAGTGCTGCTCTTCCTTAGTACTTCCTTACCCAATTTGTGTATGTAGCACAGCTCACCATTTTCAGTTACCCAGGTGGCTCATACTCTAGGCAGGTGTCCTCATCTAGGAAGGTCAAATAACCAACTTCAGCTGCAACCCAAGAACTCACTAAGGCATGAATCCTCAAGACTTCCAGGAAATGTATCAAGTACATGCAATCACAGTCTGAGAGGTGAATGATTACAGCTCAACAAGAAGATGTATTTTCCAACTTCTTATGAAAAAATGTTTGCCCATGGTCACAAGTCAAGAAATCATTGCCTTAAATGTTTTTTTTGACGTGGATTTTTAAAAATAAATCTCCATCATAATTCTTCTAGTGCTGCTCCTAATATTGTGTCTTGGGACTGCTTTTCCACTCTGTGAGCCACTCCAGTCTGATAGGTCATGCACAAGGGATGAATAAGAAATGCATGATGGCTATATCTCTGAAGGAAAGAAAAACCATACTTGTAGAAAAAGATATTTCTAGCCCAACAGATTTTTTCACATTTTAATAGCTGTAAAGGCTTAGTTGTCTTTAAGTATTATGAAACAAACTGCATTCAAGCATGAAGTCACTTCATAAATAGGAAGCTCAAGTGTGGGGGCCCAGTGAGCCGCTAACCAAGGTAACTCACGTGTAAAGTACTTTTTATGATGCATTAGATGTGTCAGCATATTTCCAGGCTAGGAATAGAGTAGAATAAGCCATTTGTTATTTTTTCCATGAAAATAGACTGGAATTCATATTACACATTATTCATGCAACTAGAAAACTGCAATCTTACATGTTTTCAGTTTTACTGCTTTCCTTTGCCAAACTGACTGAAATCAATTAAGGTGACACATTATGAAAATCATTGCACATAACAAATTCATAACTTCTAGAGCAGAAGCAGCACTAATTGCTCAAAAGCTGTCTTAAACATTTATGAGTTACTGTAAAGTATGAAAAGATTACAGCCTCTAGTTACAAAAAAGCAGTCCATACAGCAGGCAAAGATGTGACTACAGTTCAGGCAGGTAATTCACAACAAGCTCACAAAGCTCAGGTACTGTAATAACGTTATCTGCAGCAGCATGAGGATTGGTATGGTCTGACCTCCCAACACATACTCACATTCTCCGGTAGAATGTGAGCTCATTCGGTACTCCAGGTGCCCAGCTTAGGTGTGCCCACAGCTGGCGGAAGCTGCAGTGGTGCTACACCCCAAAAAGTTACAAAGGTTTTATAAAGACTGGGGAAAAAAACATACTTGAAAATGCAAGAGTATTTGAACAATCTCTGGAGACAGGCTGATGAACTCAGCGAACCACCCAAATCAGATATTTATTCACCCTCTCCCTTCAACTGATCCAACTGCATTAGAAGTTAAAACCAGTAATTTTTATATTAATTTTTTTAAATGTTCCATTGCTAGCAATTCCTACAGCTGTCACTAGAGTATTCTTCAACTGCAAGAAGAAATTGTCCCCTTACTTTATGGCCACCAAATCTTCAAGTTCTATATTTAACACCAATTATTTATTGAGGAATTTTGTATACTTGCAAATCCTTTATGTTCAGCTACAAATATCACTGTATACTATCAATATATCCTGTTGCAAACAGTAGAAAAAAAAAAAAAGGTGACAGCTCTGCAAAACCTTGCAGCTCTTGCAGATGAACAAATGAGGTAAGTCTCACTGAGTATATTGAAAAGTTCTGAAACAGTGTAGAATGAAAGGCAATTATCAGACCCAAGAAACTTGCAGCAGCACAGTAGTATGCAGAAGAGTGCTAGGCAGGTAGAAGCAAAGGACTCCCAGGTTTGTTAAGATAGCTTTAATATTGGTATCTGCTAATACCGAGAAGACACATTAAAGCAGCTGCAGATTCGTGGAATAGCAGAAATAACTCATTTAAGTTAAGGAGTAAGTAGTCTGAAGACATTGGATTTGAATTACAGATTTTCCTACAAGAGCAGGAGAGTATCCTACAGCAGAAGACTTTAGGAAGACTCTGTCCTCACCCTGAGATGAGAAAGTTTCGGCTCCCCCCTTTCCTGGTTACCCTCTGTTGATAGATCTCAGCAGAACAGCCAGATAGACAATACCAGGCATCCAGTCCAGCAGGTACAACAAACATTACAGAAAAACACCTACTGGTTTCCTAAACTTTTTCAGGACACGAAAAAGCAGCAGAATACAAGAAACATTTCAAGGTTGTAAGATGTGGAGTACCTGGTAGCTTATGTGATTCAGTGGCATGGGAGGTTGCCCATTTGAAATTAGTAACAAAACACAGCTGGAGACAAAAGAGGAAGAGAAGCCAACTTGTCTGTGGAAGTGTTTCCTTTAAAACATGATTCACACTGAGTAGCCTGAGGACTCTAAACTGGCTATAGTAGTAGCTACAATAATAATGTGCTACTGAAAGCTGAAGTCTTTGTATATGCATTCATAATTTCAGTGAATGTTCAAAGGTTAACCCTGCCTTGTCTTTCAGAGAGAAAAACCAGGGAAGAACTGACATAGGAAGACCTGGAAGTTTGCCGTTCCCTGTTTGGGAGAAAGATGGTAAGAGAAACCAACAATGGGATTCTACAGCACAGATGATAAGGTTGGTAATTGCTTGAACGCATTAGCAATAGTGATTAAAATATGCTGCTGTGACTGAAATAAAAGGAGCATTAGGGAGACAAAAGAGAAATTTAAAAAGAGGTTTTTGGTATGCAGATTTACAGAACCTGAAAGCTAACATACAGAAAGCTATCAAGAGCCAGTTCTATCTGACTGAGACTTTGATATTCTGATCCACAGTACAAACAATTTATTCAGTATTTTATTAGCTGGGTAATAAGTAGTTTGTAACTGTATTAAAAAAGATCAACCCATCAACTGTTTTCACTTACAGGGATACCATTCTTTTTCTGTTCTGTTAATATTCTGAACAACTAAGATCAAGACTGGAGACAGGTGGTAATTTTCCTGACAGGTGTCCACATTACACAGCATCTTCCCAGATCCTCCCTTTTCTCCTCCGCCATCCCCAATGCAAATGCAATCTGGAACTATACAACTGCCAAGAATACCTTCTTCTCTTCTCTCTCTGTGTGTATACCGTTTCCTTTTTCCTCACTTCAGATAGGAACTAAAATAACACACAGTGACGCACTTTTAGGCAATGAAATTTTTACAACCTCTTCTTACATTTGAGTGTGTGCACTGAATCTATTTACCCGGGGATTTCATATAGCATTTTTGTGTGTAGTGGAACATTAAGCCTGTGTACACCATCAAAGTGCTTGAAAACTGACTCTGAGAACAATTTCATGTATGCTACATAAGCCATACAATGACTGTAATATATAAACTAAAACCTATACATCAAGCCTCAGCAACAGTAAAGTATATGGGGAAAATAAGGTATAGGATGAACTTGACTTATTCTTAACGTTACACTGTTAGGCTGCTATTAAAGCAGTACAATGCAAAAGAGTAAAGGAACCAATCCTGAATTATTTGCAATCTGAAAGGTAACACATAAGAGTATCATCAGAAACATGAACATACACTTTCCGGCTAATTAAACAGATCGTGGCTGAAGTGCCAGCCTGGAAATCAAAGCATCTATATTTTTTAACCATCTCTTATTACAGACTGGGTCAAATCACTTTACCACTCAATGCCTCAGTTTCCTTCATCAGTATAGCTGGGGCAGCTCTACTGATACTCGTTTTAATAATTTTGATACTTGGTGATTAAAGGTCTCTTCCCCGTTCTGTAGTGTTGCTTTTTTTGTAGTTTTAATTCATGTCAATATAGATTATAAAATACCGTTTAAGAACCGTTCTATTTGAAAGTCAGTGCAAACCTGCAAATGCAAAATGGAAACATTAAAAACTAATGAATTCTGTCTTCCTTGACATGCAATGCCTTTCAATAGTGTTTAAAGCTTCTTTAAAAAAAAATAAAATATTGAGATCCAAAAGAACTGTGGAAGTCCAAATTCACTTCATGTAAAAGCTGTGCTACCTATTAAACATGATGGAACCAGTATGGATGCCATTTTTCCTGCAAAAGGTAGAAAATATTTACAATGGATATTTTATAAGAACAGTAGCTGGCCTAACAGTCCAAACTTCTTTATGCAAAACCAATTTTTAATACAACTCTTTGCCTATTATTGTCAAAAGCAAACATACGTTCTTGTTCAAACGTTTTTTCTTATTTTAATGAGGAAAATAAAACCTGGGGAAAAATGCGGGCAAGCTATGTGGAGGTGGAAAGTATAACATCCATCTGGAATAACCCCATTCAATAGAGAAGAGTTGCTCTACATTTACATTAGTGTCCAGAGAGGTAAAGGAAAAGAAAAAAAAAAAAACAAATGGAAAATGTTTTGATCACAAAAGAAATGGCAAGCTTACAAACCAACAACTACAACAAAACTTGATAAATCTTCCGGGTTACCCAGGGCTAGAGGAAACAATCAAACAAAAATATTACAAAACTCTTAATTATTTCTTTGATTCAGCTTTTAAGAAAGTGTATTGATAAAGGATCCTCTATGTACACTCCCTTTTTCTGTGTGTTAGTTACCAATATTAAAGAGAAGGGTATCAGAACCGTATGTTGGGAAACCAGCAGCTAATGTCCTAACTAAATTACTAGTAGGTTCAGATGATGTTTACATTTTGGAAGGAGCAAAGGAATGAAGCAGAACGGATGCTAACAACTGCCCCCAACAAAACTGCATGGACAATAATACACACTTTTAGTAGCTACTTGAAATTATCAATTTCAAACTTGAGATGAAATTTCAAACCAGTAAAACTTAGTGTCACCTTAGAAACTTTTAAAAATTTAAATAAGAACTACAACAATAAAGAGTTTAGTCTAATTGTTATTCCCTAAAAAAATAACAATAGGTCCTTGCAAAAAATTCCTATGACATTGATCTCTTGGTACTTCTTTGTCTTCTAAAAGGTCATGAAACTGGACAATTATTTCTACAGCTGCCAAGAGGCTGCAGATAGGGTCCTTAACCAGAAAACAATCCAGAAACTGAAGAGACACAGAAAAAGAGAAAATACCTCCATTGCTACAAATGATAGTAGGAAGAAAAAGGGGTATGATTGACTGTAAATAAACTGAAAAACTGAATTAGTTCTTTCTAATCCCTACTAAGGAAGAAGAAGAGAAAGCAAACTAAGAGAAATATTGAATTAAAACTTGGACTAAAAAGGTATCTCTAGCAAGCAGGGTGATAACCAATTATAGTTTTAATTAGGAACATAAAGCTGCTAATTAAAAGGCAAGTAAACTGATTGGTTTAATTGGTTTGGCTATTTCTAATTCAGGGGTTTTTTTGAGAGATACTTTATATAATTGGTCTTTTTTTCTGAAATTCAGCTATTTTTACATAACAATCAATTCAATCTTTGCACTCATGTTTTAAAATACATTTAAATCAGAAAATAAGTTATGATTCCTACAGTAGTGCAAAACTAATTCTAGTTCTCAGAGAATTATTTACAATATGATAACACTGAAGTGTTAAAGGGATGTTAAAGACTGTATATTAAAGAATTCAAAAAGATTATCAACTGCAAGAGTTAAATTTGCATGTACAACCTTGATTTGCTATTCTATTGTGTATTAATTATGATCACAATGCCAACATCATATCAGAGTCCACAAGTGCAGTATATTCACAGAGTTGGAGTTCTAAAACACAAGGCAATAGTCTTTCATTGCCTCTCCTCTGTCAAAGAACAGACTTTGAAAACTAAGTGCTAATTATAACACAAGTGAAGTTTTAAACACGAGAGTTTTGGCTTTTTTTTTTTTTTTTTCACTGTGAGGGTGGTGAGGCACTGGAACAGGTTGCCCAAAGAAGCCGTGGCTGCCCCATCCCTGGAATTGCTCAAGGCCCGGCTGGATGGGGCTTTGAGCAACCTGCTCTAGTGGGAGGTGTCCCTGCCCACGGCAGGGGGGTTGGAACTCGATGATCTTTAAGGTTCCTTCCAACTCTAACCATTCTATGATTCTATGAAATATCAGAAGCGAGGACAGATAACATACCCTCACTAACTACTGTTAGGTCTGTTGGGTTCTCACTGATAAGGAATCCACTGATTCCTGATCTTTGCAAACTCAGAGATCTGTTTCATAGAATCATGGAATAGTTTGGGTTGGAAGGAAACTTTAAAGGGCACCCAGTCCAAGCCCCTTGCAATAAGCAGGAACAGCTTCAACAAGATCAGATTGCTCAGAGCTTCATCAAGCCTGACCTTGAATGTCTCCAGGGATGGTACAACCACCACATCTCTGGGCAACCTGTTCTGGTGTTTCACCACCGTCATTGTAAAATATTTCTTCCTTATGTCTAGTCTAAATCTACCCTCTTTTAGTTTAAAACCACTACCTATCACAACAAGCTCCGCTAAAAAGTTTTGTCCTCATCTTTCTTGTAAGCCCTTTTTAACTACTGAAAGGCCGCAATAAGGTCTCTCTGGAGCCTTTTCTTCTCCAGGCTGAATAACCCCATCCCTCTCAGCCTGTTTTCACAGGAAAGGTGCTCCAGCCCTTTGATCATTTTTGTCATCCTCGTCTGGATGCACTCAAACAGATCTATGTACTTACTGTGCTGAGGGTCCCAGAGCTGGATGCAGTACTCCAGATGGGATCTCACAAAAGCAGAGTAGAGGGGCAGACTCAATTCCCTCAGCCTGCTGGCCATGCTGCTTTTGATGCAGCCCACAAGACAGTTGGCTTTCTGGGCTGTGAGTCCACATTGTTGGTTCTTGTCCAGCTTTTCATCCACCCATACCTCCACATCTTCCTAAGTAGAACTGCTCTCAAGCCCTTCATCTCCTAGCGTATATTGATACCGGGGGTTGCTCCGACTCTGCTTTTGGCCTTGTTGAACTTATGAGGTTCACATGGGCCCACTTCTCAAGCTTGTCCAGGTACCTCAGGAATAAATTTAGCTGCACGTTATACCCCTCTAGGAACAACAGAAAGATTTTCAGTCCCTCTCATACATTTCAAACGTGCTAGGGAAAATGGAACAAACACTCTTGACTCCTCTACTTTGGGAGCTGGCAAACAATTAGACTGTTTCAGGAAACAACCAACATTTTCTCTTTTTCTCCTCATGATATAACATCAGTCTCATGCGATAGAAGACAGAAAAACAAAAACAAAGAATGTGGTATTTCAAAGAGGCAGCATTTCACCTATCATCCTCATTTCCTCCAAGTCGAATGTCTGTGCTGCTTTCTTTCTCTGCAGTTAACAGTATGGCAAAGTAGATAAAAACCCTGATACAGCTCTTCCTCATCAGGTCCAGAAGCATAAGGTTGGCAAAGAATCCTGACAGTGGTAGAAGCAAAGTTGGACAAGTGTGGGGACAGAACTGATGCAGGACTAATGGAAAATGAATTAACTGAACCTACAGACCTAGTTGTACTGTACTTCTGTTACCTCTATGTTTCAGAGTTTCATTGGCTGGGGAAGGAACTTAGAAGGAAAATATTTGCTCTTAATGTAATGTCTCTGAGTATCTTTTTGTGAAGCCCTACAAATGGCTAGGGCTAGCTAAAATAGACAAGCCTTGGTGCTGGCTAGCTAGCATGAGCAATTCAGGTACAACATTCTACCTGCCTGCTCAGAATTAAAGTAACTTACGGATTTGAAGTCAGGAGAGAATTATTCATCTAAACAACACTAGTAAGGACTTTTAGCGTTTTTCTGTCCTCTCTTCTAGCATAGGTTGTAGCCTACTTGTAGCAATATGTAGCATATAGCATTATTTATATTCCTTTAAAAATAGTTCAAAGATTTTTTTTAAGCGACTGGAAAATGTCTCAAGTCCTTAAGTTGTTCAGCAGCCCTGAAAATCACACTGTTTTCTTATTGCAGATATTGATTTCCCTGTAATTAAATTTACTCTTAAAAGAAATTGAGAAACCTTCTTTCCTCTAGTAAAAACTCTCAGCCTAATGAAGCAATTCTACTTTCAAATACAAAAGAGTGCTCTTTCCATTAAGCCTAAAGGAACTTATAATCATTGATATTTCTTTCATTTGAGAGTTGCAATGCCAGCAAACAAAGCTACAAACTTTAGGAGCATAGGAGGAGACGTTCTTAGGGATGATCCTCACAGAAGAGGTTTTCTTCTGCTGTTCCAGGAAAGACTGGAGTTTCTAGCTTTGTTTCCCTTTTAGTTGAGACATTACTAATTGAGGAAGCTGGCAGCTTGAAAAGCTCATTGTCTGGATGATGGTTTTCATTTAGGTGAGTTATCTTTGAATTAATTTTATGTCCATTTTTATATGAAATGTTATTTTAATTTACAAATATGTGTTCCAGAATGTCTAGTGACTCACTTTATACAAACCACACGCTGTGGAGGCATGATCAAAATGCACAGTATAATTCACAAATGTTTGTAACAGCAGTTATCACTCTCTTGTGAATGTATTTAAGGAATTCCTTTTTCTATAGCTCCAGAAAATACATTTCTGGTATTCTCAATGTTAAAATGATTTTACAACCACACATTACATTTTATAAAACTTCTTGACCCTGGAAGCAGAAAGTTAAAGGCCAAAGTTAAAGGCCAAACAAGGGAGAGCCAGTGCATGGAATCCACATTTCCAATGCACAACTCAGAGTTGCTATAACTACCTAAACATTGTGAACTACCACCTCACGCTATGCAAGCACTGGAGGCCCATCAGCATAGATTTAGCGTCTTAACAGGCTTCACCAGAAGGCATAGTGCCTGTGCCTTTGCTAACTCTGGCCTAAGAGCTGTTGAAGACTAATGCCTTATTTACCATTAGGTACAGGATCTTTAACACTGTTTGGGTGCTTGTCTACACCAAAACAGATGTTGCATTATCTCCTTGCTGCTGGGTCATGAGAAATGCGTTGACAATGATGGAGCCTATTTCTGGTTTGAGCAGCCCTTGGGAGATGTAGGTATGAAGTCAAAAGTGGTTGTCTGAGTGCAAAGAGTTACATAACAGATGGGAATAAGGTTTCTAGTTGTCTCCAAATCACAGGTGCCTGCTGTCCCTTGTAAAACTTCTGCAAGGACTCAGGGCAGCCCTTCCACTCAGACAGGAATAGTAAAGACCAGTAAAGACACAACCTCCCACGTTTTCCAGATGATCCAGGCAACTGAGGATGGTACTCATGTACATGAAGGCTATGAACCAGAAGGGCATTGAGTGGGTTGGTAGAAACATGCTTAAGTGGCCATGATTTCTACATAAAAATTTCTAAACTACCTTTGATCTCCTTTACACCACCACTAAAAAGGGACAGGCCCCCAAAATTTCTAGGTCATTTCCCCTCCCTCTAGATGAGGAGATTGATGCTGTGCTTACATTCTTTGATGCCCCCTAAAACTTGGCTGCTTCAGCCATTGACCTTCTGATAGCTCTTGATCTTGATCTCTTTTGCACAACATTGGTTTCTCTTGTGATGTTTTGTTTTGATTCTTCCTTCTGTACTCATGTGTGGCTTTGAAAGCTATACCTGAAGCACTCAGGAGACATCCTGGTTCTTGACATGATCAGTTTCCTTAGAAAAATATGTCATTCAGAGACTGCTTTGCACAGGTCAAGAGAAAGGTGGAGATTGAAATAATATTGCTTGTTTGCTGCCACTAAGAAAAGACAGGTAAGGGCTGAGGAACTGACATGTAAGAACTATGAGAACTGAAGTGAAACTAGGTCACAGGGAAAAAGGGATTGAGCTGGCCACGGATGAGGGAAAAACCTCTTCAAGGAAACCTTTCCCCTGCCCTCTTCTGAATGAGAACACAGTTTCTGTTTTGTCCATCTCCTCATTTTTCAGACCTCAGGAAAAAATACAGAAAAATAGCATGCATCTATGTCTGTCCCATCTCCTACTGAACCACCAACATGTGGTTCCCATTCGTTGCTGCAGAAGATCTTCACAACTGGATATTTTTGGTTCCAGAAATTTTCAAAGATCTTCTGTATTGGTATTCCCAACGTAGAGTCAATTACTCAGTCATTGTAGTCTTTCTACTACATGACAGGCATTCAACCCTCCACAGCTCCCTTTCGCTCATGCCCTCCCTCTAATAAACAATGTATATGCAAGAAAGGCACCTAACTTTAAGAAGCTGTCAAGAATTTAAATGCAATAAGTACCTCTAGCTAGAAAGAAATAGGTCTCTTTTCAGTGTATGTATGCACCTACGTACTTCAGAGGTTCCTTTTAGCTAGATATTAGTTCTCCTGTTACTTGGAGAGATATCAGTTCTTGGTCCCACCAAGAGTATTTGCCAAATAAAAGCAAAAGAGTCAAAATAAATAACTAAGTGCGTAGTACAGCTACAAGTTTCTGTGGTTTTAGGATGTTCACCAAATTCAGGTCATGGATATTTGTCTAAAAAAGATAATTAGCAGACTGGAAAGGAGGGCAAATTAACGCACATTACTTCCTAACTTCTGTTAATGACAAAGTTTTGAACAAAAAAAGTAGGGAAAGCTCTAAAGCTCACACGAGGTCTAATTAAGACACATCACTTCTTTGAAATGACTGACTATCACCACTAGTCATCACTTCAGTATCACAGTAACAAACATCCAGAAAGCATTCTTTTTCAGAAAGTGGTCATAAATGCAGTCATCCGCTTTGATTAAAATGCTGACAGATACATCCACCTGTATGCCATTTTTATGTGCATCTCTGGTGCAAGCTGGAACATAAGAAGCTCCATTCAAATATGAGAAAAAACTTCTTTAGGGTGAGGGTGACTGGAACAGGCTGCCCAGGGAGGTTGTGGAGTCCCCTTCTCTGGAGATGTTCAAGACCCACCTGGATGCAGTCCTGAGTAATGTGCTCTGGGCGAACCTGCTTTAGCCAGGGACTTGGACAAGATGATCTCTAGACGTCCCTTCCAACTGACAATTCTGTGATTCCACGGTCTCCAAATATATGTAAATCTACTTTTCCATAGTGGATTAGTTTGCAGATGTCATATTCCATTTTTTACCTCCTGGATAAATACTAATTGAAAGTGAAGGAAGCCCAGTACACTTAACTGCAATATATTTAACCTGCTTACTTAAAAAGCATGAAAAAGGCTTAGCAGCCCAATGGATCCAAATTTATTCATATCTGCAGAGACCTAATATGTATATGAGGGCACACATAAACAGATGCATAGTAATCTTAGTACAGATTTAAAATTCCCCAAACTCTGATTCTGTCAGATTTAATCATACAGGTAAATTTGATTATTTTTATGTATTTATAATAATATTTTATTCTTGTAGACTGGCAATAGATTCATTTCTATAATAACCTATTTAGAGATCTATGCATATAAAAATATAAAATATGTATTTGTTGATTCCCAAGGTTTATTTTAAATGAACTTCTGTTAGGAGTACTGACTGTCAGTGAGGTTTGTGCTCCTGAATCACTCAAGTGCCCTGGAAAAATCCCAGATATATTTCACAATGAGATAACGATGAAATGCATCAATGATTCTTCCAAGTCAAACAACAGAACTTTGGTCTTATGATCTTGTCTGTGCTTCCCCCATTCCATCTGCCCAATAAATCACATAGAGTAAACAGCATGGAACACAGTTGGTTTATTTTAAGGATAAAGATCTACTGAAACCTTGTTTAGATTAAGAGACAGCAGTTCCAGGGAGAGTAAATCTGTCACACTTTATATTTAGATGTTATGCCATCCTTCTCACAGACCAAACCCTCAAGTTATATTCTCTTCTTTTCTTTTAAAGTACATCCAACCTGATGTCAAACATTTTTTACCACACTTCCTTTAACTACTGTAAAATTCCAGGCCTCCTCAGAACTCTGCAGGCGATGATTTAATTAGTGCTATTTGTTTTCTTTGCCTGATTTTCTTCTAGAGCACACAAACAGCCTCAGTTTTACCTCCTGGCAATACAGTCTCTCTCTGAACATCAGCTGCTGAGGATCCATGCTGTTCAAAAGAGCTACCTTAGGTTTACCTTTCCCTTACTTGGGTTAGTAACTCTGGAATCAAATACATTAGCTGCTTCATAGAGAGAACTGAGATAAACTTACAGAATCATAGAATCATTTAGGTTGGAAAAGACCCTTAAGATTATCGAGTCCAACCATTAACCTATTACTGCAAGTCCACCACTAAACGTTGCGCCTAAGTGCCATGTCTGCATGTCTTTTAAATTTCTCCAGGGATGGCCACTCAACCACTTCCCTGGGCAGCCTGTTCCAATGCTTGACAACCCTTTCAGTGAAGAAATTTTTCCTAACATCCAATCTTAACTTTCCCTGGTGCAACTTGAGGCTGCTACTTCTTGTCCTATCACTTGTTATTTGCCTTAAGAGACAGACCCCCACCTTGCTACAACTTCCTTTCAGGTAGTTGTAGAGAGCAATAAGGTCTTCCTCCAGCCTCCTCTTCTCCAGGTTGAACAACCCCAGTTCCCTCAGCTGCTTCTCTTAAGACTTGTGCTAGAGACCCCTCACCAGCTTCGTTGCCCTTCTCTGAATACACTCCAGCACCTTAATTTCCTTCTTGTAGGAAGGGGCCCAAAACTGAACAGTGTTTGAAGTGTGGTCTCACCAGTAACAAGTACAGGGGGCCAATTACTTCCGTAATACTCCTGGCCACACTATTTCTGATTCAAGCCAGGATTCTATTGGTCTTCTTGACCATCTTGAAGCCATGTTTTGTTTTTCACAAAATATACCTCTTAAAATAAGTATTGCTGTACTGTATTCGACATTCAAAAATCACCCTTGCTATCAAAACCTTGGAAGAAACACATAAAACAGGTCAGAAAACTGATTCCAAATACTATCCTAAAGCAGAATCTCTCCCAAGCAAAGCCTGTAGAATTTTTGTGATTTCAAATGTGTTTATATGAAGATTTTTTTAAAACTAAGGAAAAGTTAGGCTACCTTCCATACAACTCAAAATTCAAGGCTATTTCTACATCTTGTAGCAATTTCAGAGACAATGGCATTCTGCCATAGCTGGTTTTCTATGCAATTTCACATAGCAAGACAAGTTAATCTAATAACCTGCTCCTTACTGCCAAAATTTCTATTTCTCCTCTGTATCCCTATGTCACATACCAACTATGCACCCCTTGCAGTTTCCTTACTCATCATTCTGACTAGCACCAGAAGCAAGCACCAGATAATTCAGTTCACTAATCTGGCAAGAAAGGAACACAGCAAAAAAGAACTAATATCCTGCCAGGTTAGTGAATTTGATTGCTTACGGAAATACCTGATGAGCACCAGAGTCAGAGCAAGGAAAGTGTCAGGACCACACAGCTAAACAAAAGGTGGGGACAGATCAACGCTTCCATGTTCATGTTCTAGTGAGTCAGAGTAATTCTGTTTGCTGAGGTATAAAATGGCTACTATATTGTCTGATAACACCGTCTGATAAAAGCAAGCTGTTACGTCTATTAGAAAGGCCTTGCAATCTATTGTGAATGGTTTACTTTTTTGCTTAGGCAACAAACAGTGAAAATTAATATCTACATGCCCTATAACATGAATCTATGACAACTTCAAGCCCGTAAGTCTAAAGAATGTGTATTAATGACAACAACAGACAACACTAAAACATGTCCAAAGACATATTACTAATTTAAGCCCGTGTAATGATGGATAAGCTTTCAGTGGTGCAGAGGCTATTCTGAACCCAGTAAGTTGTTTTCTTCGCACTGGATTTAAGTCAAACTTTCTCTCATTTCTTACAGAGCAAAGACAACTACAGCTAGAGAAGTCTGTCTCAGAATTTCTTACTGTAGCTGACCACCAAACAATCAGCATCAATACAAAAATATGTAGATGGTCTATTCTATACGTTTAAAATTGGGGTCTATACTGGCTAAGCACATTTTTGATATGATGGAAGAAGTCCAGAGGAAAAGACTCAGTAACTCCAGAAAGTACCTACAATTAATTTTAACAAGCATTTGTTAACTGAATAAATGACAATATGGTAGTATGCATCCTGAAATCTGAGAGCAACTTGCCACTTCTTCAGATCTGATACTGGAATAATCATTGCTAATACTGATTTTAATCTATTTATTCAGATCAAGAATGTGGCAAACCTCCACACTTCTCTTTTTCCTCTGAAATGAGGAAGAGATTTAAGTCTGACCAAGTCTCCTAATTTCTTGCCCCCTTGTACAGTAATAAAGAACCTTATCTAATAGTAATCAGAGATTGCAGACTTGTTTTTTTGTGTGTAATAGCAGAAGTTTCTTCAAACTGGGACTAGGGAAGAAGGATATGGAAACAGTAAGAAAAGGAATTAAATTTCATAGCCCCTCTTCACCTGAATGTGTTTGCCTGAAGCAAGGACAGTGCAGGTAGAGTGGTATCACTCAATGATCTGAGCAAGGATCACAGGTACAGAAGCTGAGAATAGGCTTCAAATAGGAAAAAAAACAGTCCTCAGAGGGGAAATAAAATTTGCTGTGGTTAAGACAAAGGAAATGAATGACCAGATGGCACTGCAATTGTTTTAAGAGTGGGGGTTTTGCCCTGTGTTTGCAGATATGGTTAGCTTGTGTTGGTAATAGGAAGATACTCTTTTGTTGATGATTTGCAGTGCACTCTCATTCTGTGAGCTGGAGCACAGCTAGCCCTATGAGGATCCAGTACCCAGCAGTCATCAGTGTAGGTAAAATCTACATTGTTGTTTGAAGTTCCTTGAGAATCCCACAGAGACTGCTAGGATCAGTAGAGCATAACAACAGCAATTCCCATTGCTGTAGAAGCTGTAGCAGTTGCATCTAAGGCAGGCGGAAAAGAAATCTAGGAGAAGACAAATTGACTGTCAAATGAAAATGAACTTTCATTTATCTCTGTACCCTAATAGCAACTTATGAATAATATACTCTATTTCAGGCCAATTTAGCATAGTCAGTTTCAGTACTGCTGCTGGATCATTTGAAATGATCACCTGAAGGCGTGATGTTAAACATTAATTCACAACACAGAGGCACACGCTTCACTTTTTTTTAGAAACAGCTTGTCTTTTGAGATCTGTTAACTTCTGACCAACAGAAAAGCCAGTATTACATGAATCTTTTAGGAAGACAGGGAAGCAACAGGATCAGTAGGTGACTTACCCTGGTCACCGGAAAACTTGTTCTACATCATCACATGAATACTAAACATAAATTCTGTCTTGCTATGCCTTTGTGTTGCCCAGCACAACATAGTCTGATCTAAACTGGGCCCTTTTGGTGTTGCCAAACAAACAAATAACTGGGTGCATTTCTTTGATGACAGTAAAATAGTCTGTCCTCTCACTACATCCAAAATACTGTTTAGAAGGACCAGACAAACACAGCATATGTGCAACGAATTTTTTCTTTCTATTATCTAACACAACCACAGCAGAATGAAATCATGCAGCTCTGTTAGAAAGCATTTTTACAGGATACTGTGGAAAACTCAATGATTAAATTTTATAGGTTTTTTTCAGTTTGCTTAAACAAATTTCATTATTAATTGTATTTTCAGATGTTATACTAAGCGTTACACCCTGACTTGAATTTTATTGACTGATTTCAACAATTGCAAATGGTTGCAACAAGACTAGCTTAAATGAGTGGTGGTGTTCCATGTGTGGTCCAAGGCCCTGTTTCACTGATTATTGTTCAACCTTGTGTACAAATGCAAAGTTATTAGCCCACAACCAGGTTTTTTATGTAATATGTTCTGTGAACCTTTGAGAGCCAAGAGGAGAAGTCTTAGTCAAAATGAATAAACAATTAAATAATTCATTTTAAGGCATCCTCTGTCTTTAAAGCACAGCTACTCTTAACTCAGTGCTTAATTAAGCAAACTGGGTTCTGTGTGCCTAAGCTGCGAAGTATTTCTGTTATGAGATGATATCTCAAAAGAAAAAAACAATCAAATTCCCTGGTAATCTTGATGCTCTTGTTTGACTCAATTACTAGAATTGGTAGAAAATTTTCTGTGAACGAGGTAGAGGTTGGCTAGCAAAACTGGAAAAGAGATATTAAAGGGAACGGTGCTTTGAAAAACATTCTCCTTTATTCATCTCACTCTTCATAATCCTTTTCCATAGAAGTTATAATAAAGAGTTTTATATAAGATTAGGGACAGAGCTAATTTTCCACTGTATGTTCCATTCCTGTGGCAGGGGACATGCAGGTTTAACTTCATTCTACATGGACCTGTATTAATTCAGGCTCTGCACTTGCATTTTTCTCAAAGGAGGGATTTATACAGGTATCGGATACCCAGCCAGTAACAGCACTGCTTTGAAAAAAGCCAGGTTACTGGGATGGAAAGAAGAGGTGGACTCAGGATTCAATTTTCTGCAAGACCTTTTTCCTACATCTGCATTACCCATGAAATTCCCAATACCCCCACCCACAGAAGAAATTAATGAAGTTTCCAGAGACAAAGCTCCAGCTTTCTAATCTTGCATACCTCCCAAAAGAAGAAAGCATGCCTTCTAGACTTGCACTTTCCCAGAAGTGCACAAATTCAAGGGGTTTTTCCTCTTTGTAACTGAACAGAATATATTCAATCTACTTCATACAGGTAAATATTAAGAGTAGAACTACCAAAACAAAGTTTGTCACATACCTAGAGATTTATTTGAGTCTTGCAAGAAGTTCTGGATCAGATAGAAAGTGAGGCTTATGAAAATGCAACTCTTCAGAACAACAGCACTCAAAAATGGAGAAAACTACATGCCAGTCATGTTGCATGAAGCACAGACTGGTTCTCCAGGAGGAGATTTTTCTTTACTCTGTAACTTGCCTTTGGGTTCATTAGGTTTATAGTTACCCTGGGAACAATTGTAGCGAAAGAAAATTAAAATATTAGATCTTACAGAGCATTGTCCCCTACTTTAAAACCAGAATTTATTTAGTTACGAAATGGTTGTAAAAAATATTGGTTCATTAGTTCTGTATTCTGTAACTTTTAAAATTTCCTGAAATAGCCCTTCTTCCTTTTGTCCCTACTTTATATGCATTTTCAGCAAACTGGAATAAGTTTGAACAATAACAAACTAAGAAAAAGATGCAGAGAAGGCTTTTTAAATACATCACATTTAAATATTCTCAGATTTGTTTTAAAATCAAAGTTTTCAAATTTTCATTGCATTTATATTCTATTTATTTATATTCTATGTAGACTTCCAACTCAAAATTCCTACTGCAAACAAAATACATAAAGTGCTGGTACTGATGCACCTTTATAATTAATGAAGAGAAATAGCACTTTTAGAGTGCTTTACCTTCTCCTCCAGGAAGAGATGAATTCTGCCCTAGAATCACTTTTTTCCCCACCATTCAGTTGGAGGAGTCTAAACAATATCTCATACCTAGATAGCTACAGTAAAGATTTAGCTAGGTACACTGCAGCAATGAATTTATTTATTGCTAGCACAACATTCACAAGTTGCTCATTACCACTTTGTAGTCTACCTTGACATACTGAAATGTGTCAACATTTCATGCTGAAACATTTCATTCTGCTTTCTATTAACCAGTATATGTCAAAACCATTTACCAAAAACTCAAACAAAGTTTGGACACCTTAAGGACCTAACTGTAATTCCTCAACAGCACATCCATTTCCAGTCCCTCTAGTAAAGCAAAATGAAGTAGAACATAACATAAACAGTAACCTTACCTGAGTGCTTGCAGAAGATGATTCATATCACTATATTACAAATACACTGAAAAGGTGTAAATTCTGAATGAGAAAGGATACATTCGTATGGCTCCTGTTCTTGTTCCAATTGCCAGAATTTTCTGAACTGGGTCAAAAGCTAAGGCAGTGGGTAGATAAGGAAATCCATGGCGCACTGTCTGAAACAGAACAAATGAGCAAAGTGACTGAATTGTAATCACTGATAACAGCATGTACATTGTATGTCATGCATATGGGAAGAGAATCTGGATTTTGCTGTATGTTGTAATATTTGCAATACATTTCATGAAAAGTAAGTAAAAAGATAGAGTATTTTGAACAAAGGCATGAATGTCACACATCAATTTCTAGATATGGTCTTTAGTCAGTAATATTTTAAATAGTTTTGTTGTAACAAAGTAGATATATATCAGTTGTATATTGGCATATACTTTGCAATCTATTGCTTACGTGGTAAACTGAAAGATAACCTCAATATGCAAGGTAGCTGAACTGTAACTTGAAAAAAAAGACACATAATATGCTTTTAAAAGACTGTCACAAATAACTTCAGCCTCCAGAACAGCTTCAGCAGAAAGAAATGGAACACATCCAGGGGAATAGATCCAATAAACCAACAAATTGAATCGAGTCTACAAGGTAAAAAACCTCAATTTCAGTTTAAAATACAAAGAAGCCAGAGAAGATGTTCTCAAAATGAGCAACTGAACCACTCACCCTTTTTTTATGTTTATTTATAATACTATGCTTTTAATTCTAATTTTTGCAGAGACCCCTTGAAGAACAAATGAACTGAGCATGATGCAACACATCCTTAAGTATGAAGACTGCCTAAAGCAGTATTTTAAGTTATCTTAACCTGGAAGTTGTGATAAATATGACCTGCCTGATTCTTACGATGGAGAACACTAACGTAAGAAAAAAAACTAAAATAACTAGACCAATTTATACAGAAATACACAAAAATGATCTGTAACTCATTTCATGTGTGTGGCTGCTTACCTAAAATTGGGTGACAAATAATTACTTTTATTAGTATAAAAATAATGTTTTATAATATTATATTGAACTCTAGGATTGACTTTTTTTTTTTTTTAATATGGTTGGGACTGGAGAGGAATTACTTTGAATGCAATTTAACTTTTTAACTTTTTATTCCTTGAAATTATCTTGTTCATGAACTGTGTCTGCTGAAGCATTCAGCAGTCCCAATGGAACAACTTCAACAAAAGGGATTCCTTAATTGCAGACCTGTTGAGTGAAAGGCAGCTGATTATTTCTACAGCTGTATCAATCCAACTCCTCCACTTCAGCTGGAAACACTCGAACTGATATTCACAAGTAGTTTAGGAACAACCAAATGTATGTTTTTCAGCAAATAACCACTTACTTAAAATAAATTTTACTTGTTTCGTATCTTAATTATTGCTGATAAGAGTCATCTTTTAAAAGAATGTCTAATTATTAGTTTCCAGGCTGCAAAAATCCAGAAACACATGCTACTTCAGTAAGCTGTAGAAAAGCAACTCAAATTTCATGTTAATGTAGATATTTATCAAAGATCTCCACAACCCTGTTTCTGGTTTGGTTTGTGTTGCAAGTAAATTTTTCAATTATACACTGACAAAGCTAGTTTGAGCATACATGTAAGAATAAGTAATGATTCTAGAACTGTGCCTGGGCTTCCTTACAGCATTTACTAATACAGATGAAGAAGAGAGGAGGCCACAAAATCCTAGGGTGAGAAAAAGTATACTCCTACTTAATCTGAATTATGTCTAGTAGGAACAATATAAACCAAAACTATCAACGGTAGAGCAGAAAACACAAAACAAAGCAGATCTTTTTTCCAAAATTAAGTTATCTCAATGGCAGGCAAAAGCAGAAAAAAATTATCCTAAAACATCATTAAGTGTTAAAAGAAATACAGGACCTACCTAACCCAAATGCCCTAAGAAATGCCAAAAAAAAAAAAAAAAGGAGAGAGAGAGAGAGAAAGCAGACAGCAGATGGAGCCAGGACTACTTTTCTCCACATTACCCAGCTTTCTTTTATGTCTCTGGTTTTGGCATTCTGTCTCTAGAGGTAGTCTGTGCTCCCTAGGACATACAGTTTATGTGCAATACGTGAAATAATGTATTTGAAAAAGAACAATTACAAATGCAGCTATAATTTGAGCATAAATCTTTGTTCAGCTTTGTTATTCTCTTTTAAATAATTTTAAGCAAATATTGTTATGGTGAATTGCATATATAAATCATTACAGTAATCTTTATACAACCAATGTACTGAAGTGAATATAGGAAATTGATTGTTTGGGCTTGCTAGTATTCTACCAATGAACATTTTAATATGTTGTACAGAACATAACAACCATCTCTGTCTAAAATACCATGATACACTAGTAATAATATGCAATAGCCAGTAAAATTATTCACATGGTATATAATGCAATTTTTTCAGTGTAAGAGTTTTTCTTAACTTTTATTCTATGATAGTTTCTGTTAGACTGCAAAGAGATGATTTTTTCAAAATGTTTTTTATATTCTCTAAATAGCCTAAGACGACACAGGACTAAACTAAATTTTAACATCTGTCAATTAAGTAATAGGGTTTACAGTAAAAACTGTTTCTGCTAATGTGCATAAACTTAAAATTTGTAATTTTTCTACTAGGATTTCACAGATACCCTGTTTTGTGTAATATCCAACACCAAAACTGATTTACTTAGATAAATAATTTCTAAAATGTCGATTTGTTAAAATTGAACTATGTAGTCAAAGCCTGTGACTCAGGGTGTAGAATCTATTTCCAAATTGCAGCCCATGTGCCACATGCAAAAATCTCCCTGAAGAAAGTAATTGCTTGGTTTCTAGAATAGAGGATGAGTGTTGACTGAAACCTATATAGCCTCTTACACAACTAAGATAAAAAAATATCAATGATTACAGCTTCCACCAAGGCTGAAAGAGGAGCTGCCATGCATTGCGTCACCATAAGACCATGACATCCCTCATTTATAGGTTTCTGTGCCTGGAATCTCTGGTTGGTAAGACTGCTTCCGGCCCAGATGGAAAGAGGAAAAGGTATCAGTAGCCTTGCAATCTAAGAAAAGGACACGGGAAAGCTACATTTTTTTATTAAATTTTCATTTTCAAAGTGGTATCTTTTGTAAAAATCCCCATTTTGTTAAACCTTTTCAAAATATCAAACCCAATTCCATTTAGCTCTTAACCCAAAAAGCCAAGAAACATTGGACATCACTAGGAAGAGTATAAAAATAACACAGAGGGTATAATTTTGTTGCTATATATATCTGTGAGTCCATAACTTGAGTATTGTATGCAGCTCTAGTCTCCATATCTGAAGAAGTAGTCGAGTCAGAGCTGATAGAGGGAAGACAACTAATGCTCAAGGCAATGGATGCAAGCCTTACGAGGAAAGACTAGAAGTGCTACAACTTCAGTTTGGAGAAGAGAGGGCTGTGGAGGAATATGACGGAGATTTACACAATCATGAGAGCAGGGACACTAAACGTTATTATTGTGATTTGGCAAAACCACACAGCCATTCAAAACAAATGAAAGATTAGTTTAAAACAGAAAAAAATACTTCTTATTTACACAACAGGTAATGAACTTCTGAAGCTTGCCACCACAGGAGAGTGTGAAGGCTGACATTAATTCACAGGTTCAAAAAGACATTAGACAAATTCATGGACATTATTGATGGGTTCTAAAAGGACTGGCTACGAACCCAGTGAACTGACATCTCCAATCCAGCGATGGCGGATGATGGGATTAGTAAGGGAATGGGCTGCAGAAAGTGACCTAACTTACTACTCTCCCTAAATGACATATTCTATTGCCACTGTCAGACACTGACTGCTGGGTGATATGGACCATTGGTTTGTCTCATATTTCTTATCATCAGCAGCGCATCTGAGAGAGGGAGAAAGGAGATCGGTACTGGTGAAGAAAAACTAAGTACAGAAAAATCATGGGAAACATGGATACACAAGGGAAAAATAAAAAAGTGTTGCTGAAATAGGGAATACAGGGCCAGGAAGAAAAGACACACAGGGAACAATCAGATTAGTAAAAAAGTTTTTAAATGTTTATGTCAACAACTTTTGGCATAGTAATACTTTCAACAATAGGAAAATTTGTTTATTCTTTAATTTTTCAAATTACAAAACTTAATTTGTTGTAAAAGGTCACTTTAAGCTATGGTAGAATTTTAAGGAAATATCTGTCCTGGACATAAAGTAGACTTCACACACAACCTGAATTTTAAGTTTAGTTTCATAAATATTATACACTGATAGGAAAAAAATCAAAGAGGTATATTAGAGTATTTGAAATAAACTGGTTTGTATATTATACATTTTTGTGCTATGAGTATATGAAACCTTTTTAGAAGCAGCTTAGTATATTTTAAAAAATGAAAACATAAGGTTGCAAAAATTTGTATTAAGACTTTAATATGTATTGCTTTCATTCTACTATTTTCAACAAGTCTTTATGCAGACCACATGACATCACTCATTACATAATTTTTCAATTTCCTCTTATTGCTTGGTCCTGAAAAATAAAGTACGTCCAAAGGCACTTCCCAGACAATTAGTTTAAAATATAAGTAAAATGAAGAGGAAATCTTGCAGTCCTCACTGAAATCCTTCTTTTTGCAAGAAAAATCTCTGCAGAAGCTTCAGAGACGTGCTTTTCCACTGTCATTTTCAGTTCTGCAAACTGCATGTCACAGGCTATCATGATCTGAAAGGTCCCTTCCAACCTAGATAATTCTATGATTCTATGATCAAATAAGGATGGTTCTTCTATTCGCCTATGATTTATATTGATACAAACATGAAGTTAAGTGAACCATAGGGGAAAAATAAGGCCTTCTGAATGTCAAAAAGCATTCTCCTCATGCTTGTTCTTTGAAATACAGTGTGGTGCATCAAAAATGCCAAATTAACACAATTCAGACAGAAAAAAAAATCCCCGAACAAATAAAATAACATAAATACTAGAACTGCATTATTCCCAGTTCACAGCACTGGTGAGGTTGGAAGGGAACTCTACAGTCTCATCCAACACCCCCTGCTCAAAGCAGAGTGGTTGGATTTTAATCTTACTTGTTTGATCTGTTTAAATCAGTGTTGCTGTGGCCAAGCAACCACTTGACAACTACACCATCTTGCCACATCTGCTGCAGCACTGTGTTAAAGCATAGGAAGTTAATACAGTAAGTCACAGGGTAATACACATGAATCATACCAAAGTAGGTATTACCCCCTCTTTGGAGAAATCCTAAGTTCAAGAGAAGCCATTGTGTGCAAAGTGATTTCACCTCTTCCCTTCCCATTATTTCTAATAGAACTCTACCTAGTTAAAAAAAATAAAAATTAAAACAAATATACAAAAGAGAGGAAAAAGGTGAACACAATGAAGAAACTCCATTGTTCAGTAAATATGCTGTAACAGACTTTTCACTCTTGCCATTTAAACTGTCAAGAAATAGGGCATCAACCTATAGAATTGAACAATAGCCATGGATTTTAATAAACCTGTAATTTGCCTTTACTTTAAGGTAAAATAATAAAAAATGCCCCAACCCAAAACCACTGACTTTAGTTTGGCTTACCTACTTAAGCAAGATTTCTGTCCAAATGGGTAATCATTACGGTCAACGTAATTCAAATAGCAGTTCATATTGATTTTGTTTTCTTGCATCATTTAACCATGTTATTCTGAACCAAGCTATTTCAAATTCTAGAGTATCACCTGTCTGATGGAGATCTGGTTTATGGGTATTCACAAGAATTGTAAAACCATTCAAAACATCTGTAGCCCTGAAAGGAAGACATTTTTGTCTTCACTATGACTGTAGACGCAGAGGATAACATAATTTCATAACTTTAATGAGAAATAATAAAAAAACCCACCTATTTTTAACAAAGTTACACAAGACTGACATAGCAATAACTCTAATTGATTTTGCATGTCTTCCCATTTTTGGATTTTCTGGAACTTTGCTACTTTAGGCTGATTATGTCATGTTCTGCTATGCCTGATTGCAGTTACTGTTCTGAAGCAGATGTTTTGTTTGCTGCTTTCAGAATGTTTTACTTAAAAAAAATTAAAAAAAAAAAAAATCAACCATATCAGGGTATTAATAGAGTTTTGCAAGAAAATTCCATGCTACTATAATAGAAGAAAATTTTGCTACTACAATAAAGTTCTTGAAGGTTGGATTGTTTTGGTTGGTTGATTATTTCTTTGTGTTGTGGGGTTTTGTTTTTTTTAAAGCTATAGAAATACAATGTTAAAACCCTACTTCGACATAGACATAATCTGTACTATTGGTGTATTCCTGTAAAAAACCTGTATTTTGCAACATGATTTGGCATTCCTGTATACAAATGCTACTACCAGATTTCATTACTAGTCTTTACAACATTGTTTACTATTTATTACTAATTCATAATTAATCTTTTCCTACCTTCTTTCTGTATGCATATTGTACCCAATTTCAGGACTCTTTTTTCTGATGTTGATTCAAGAAGTTAATCTGGAGATATTGGCCAGCATCTCATCTCATCTCACATATGGTGAAGATACATTCCAAATGAAATGGAGGTATTTTGTGGCAGCTTCTTGTCCTTTAACAGCAGTGAAATCCAGCAGATATTACACATTACTGTCCCCACTGCATTGCCTCTAATGCCACCAAGGGTATCACTCGCAGACACAATGGAACACACTATATCCAAAGATCGTAAGAGTCAGATCTCTGTTTACATAATCACATGGCAGTTATCCCGCCTTTGCCTCATTCAGTGAGCATTAAAAAAGATGTAGGGACAAACAATGAATAAACTAGGGTTCTTTGGACCCACTACCATTAACTTGTATCCACAACTATAATGGCACGTGTCTGTAACACATCTGATGCTGGACAGGTGTAGCTGAAAGCATATATCCATCCTTAAGGGATACAAAAGATGTAATGGGATGAACAAAACCGAAATGAACATTCATAATTTATTTAACATGAATTTTGGTGATGTTCACTGGATAAGGCAGAGATTTTCTCACTATTACAAAGAATATACACAGAATAGCATCCATCCTTCGCATTGATGTTTACTGATCAAACTAAATGTGATGTAGAACAGGAACAAAATACGAGCAGACACTTCAAGAAAATAAAAAGACGTGATGAAGATTAGATTGTCGCACATATAGACATAACTGAATACTAGCTGAATAAGATACCTGACTTCTAAATGTTTGACCTCACAACAGTCTTGTATAGCAGGTTTTTTAATGGCATATAAGCAATTATTTTTAACTGGTTGGATTCAAATTCTGCAAAAAGCCATGCCACCCTGTATCTGCACATATACCACCGTATTCAGTAAGGCTATTTTTGAGTACAGGTGTTTATCAACTCAAAGCTTTAAATATTAAGGGCCACTGTTCTTTCAGTACCGTATACAACTTAACTTCAAAGGAACCATAAAAAGTGTACCTCATCAGACTTTGACCCTAGCTACAGGCGACAGATTGTCTCTAGTATTTTTTACTATCCATAGTCTTTGCTGGGTATCTGTTAGGAATGGACACAGCACCACACAAAGATAACATCTTATTACATTTGAGCGCATTTACCAGCCATCTGTACCTAATAATACTGCTTTCTCTCCCCTCCACAGATGCGCATCGCATATACTTCTAATTATACAATCCTCTACCTTTCCCCTATAATGATTCTAACATACATTGTGACAAATTAATACAACCCTATAAGCTTCTTTTATAAACACTTTTTCTTAGTATAGCAAACAAATCAGTACATTCATGTAGTTTAGTTCACTTCTTTACTGCTTCCTTTTTAATGTTTATAAAGTCAACATACTAATTTTTCACAGTATTTTCAGGCAGACCTCAATAAGGGATTTGGTTACATACCATACACCAAGGAACATCAGACGTCTCAGAATAAAAGTCAGATATGAACGGAGATTCATCTAAGCAAATTAAGTGAGAATGGGGTCTATCTTAGATTTAGTCCACCTCCACTGAGGACAGTTGCATGTTTTACACAGTACATTTCTTCTTGGGAAAAAAATATCTCCCCCTGCTTCATATTTTTATCTATGAACCTCTAAGTAATTTCTGGGTAATTTCTTTAAAAAATGAAGTATTCATCTTTTTCTTTCAGAAGTAGGAGGAAAAAAAGTGTTGCTTATACAACCAATGTTCTAGTCGACAGGTCTACGACCAGAACACTCCCTGAGACATGGGGCCAAGCAGACTGATTTTCCTCCATCCTCCCAGAAGAGATCCAAAATTGCTTTTACCACTACAACGGTGAGAAAATGTCTCATTAACTAACTGGTGGCCCCCAGGGGACGTACAGTATATCCAGTTCCCACTAACAGGGAATAACAGTTAAGATCATAAAAAATGGTGGAACACAAACAAAGGAGAGACAACAAAAGAAAACTTGGGGATGGGAATGAACTTTACAAGAAAAGCCCTATAGCCCAGGTACAAATTCAGTACAGTTCTCACAGAATGTGGCATCACTACATCAGATTGAAGAGATCCAGCCTGTGCTTCACTGTAAAAGTGAAGATATTGTATATCTCAGTACATTCCCTGGGTTGTTTGTTTTTTTCCCCCACCCATTTCCTGGACATCTAGGCATTTCCCAGTCCCATCATCAGTTCAGGGAAAGAAAACTGGAGTTCTGTTATGATGGTCTGATCTCTAAACAAGTGCCTGTGAAAAAGTGGCCCCTGTACAGAAAAGAATATTTGGCTATCCTTAATATATACTTTCAGTCATGGAGGGACATTCTCTCTTTCTCATGAGGAAAAGATATATCCTGAATTTCAATTCTTCATCCCAGGACTCCATGTGATTGATATTAATAAATCCTTGGAATAAAAAACGAAACAAAAACCACAACCCCACTTGGCACATGAAATTACACTAAATAGTTTAACTTTTAGGTTGCCCTGTGTGGAGTCAGGACTTGAACTTGTTGATTCTCACGGGTCCCTTCCAGTTCAGGACATTCTGTGATTCTTATATTGCTGAAAATGCATGGTCAACCACAAAAAGCAGAAGCATAAGAAGATACACAAACTAAGATAGTCTATGCAACATGGATTTGTTCCCCTTTTGTAGGGATTAATTAAATTATCTTTTTCTTCCATAGAGCTTTTGCCTCACTTCATGCATAGTACAGTCTGCTCTGTCCTACAGACAAACCAAAAGTAAACAATTAAAGAGATGATGTCTGGCAAACTTGTCTATTTTATACCAAATAGAAAGGTGCAAGGTACAATTCAGATAGAAAACTGCAGAAAGGAAATTCTATCAACGGTCTTGTCACTTAGTTTTCTAAATGATCAAGCCAAGCACCACGAACCAAGCTTTTCACAAGCTGCTAATCTTGCTTCCATTTTGTGATGCGCCAATTTGAGATAATGGAGGTTAATGATATTTATATATCTTAGGTACAATTCGCAGATCCCATGTGGAGCCAGAATTCCATCTGTAGTCATTTGAGACAGGAAGGAAATTCAGAGCAGTTCTGACTATTTAAGGTGTACATATAAATTGACAGGACGAATAAGAAGCCTAAAGACTACTCTGTAGGTGTGCACAATACTTACAACAGAATGTGAAAGAAACGGGAGGCATAATGGAACGACATAAATGGCATGAAAATGCTAAATACGCTTTTAAAAAAAAATCAGATTCAAAGCAGGTCAAGCTGGAAACTCAAAACAGTCGTCATTAAACAATCTGGAATTTGGGATTTTCTGAGGCTCGGTTCCTCATGTATACAGCAGAAATAATAATACCTCCATCTCACAGAAACATTATGACGATCAATTAATTAATGTTTATAAAGCTTTCAAAACTACAACGGCAAGCACTCCGGTTGTGAAAGTCCATAGGGAACTTAATATTCAGGTATGCTCTGAGTTCTAAGTATGCAAAGAAATACTGGAGTGCTTTCCATTGAGCAAACACTATTAATTTCACTAAAGTAGACCTATAGAGTAAAAATGGGATTATGTAATTAAAGGTTGAAAGGTTGTATATACAAGCAAGCTTAAGAAATATGGAACCTTGTTTTGCAACCTTAAAAGTTTTTAAATGTTTTTGAACCTGTAATTGCATGTGTTGGCCATGAAGGGTCTGCATTAATGCATTTAGAATTAATATTTGATTAACAATCAAACACAGTGATGCAAAAAAATGGTAGGTATTTTCAAAAAAACCCACAAGAGAATCCTGTTATACTACTCAAAATCTGTTACACTAGCTCAAAATCTCCAAGGTCTTAAGAAAAGAGAAACTTTTAATGTTTTATGCTCTTTACCACTGATGAATCCTATTTCTAATTAATCCAAACATGTAAAAAAGAAAAGTACTTTATGTTCATCACACATTTCATAAAATTACCATAATCTAATTACAGAAGTATCATTTATGACACCGCATTTTTAAACAGAATAAGGGTTTGCACCTAACATTAGATCCAACACTACCTTATCACCATTTAAGTGCTGAATGAACTCTGAGCACTTACAAGTAAAGGTTCATATTTATTTCAGAGAAACCCCTTTTTGAAATGAGGCACTATACACACACATTACTAAAGAAACAGCACAGATTAACCAAACAGCTCAAGCTAACTAAAACACTATGTATAGCTCGTAACAAAGATATTTTTTTTTTCATAACTAAAATTAGAACTCTGTGCTACTGCGGAATCATTCTTAAACTGCCATTCCAAAATTCATCTTTTCTCTATTATCACTGAACTGTAGCATCATGTTGCATTTGCAGTTAGAGTACCTACTCGACTGCTGTCAGGGGACTAAATGTTCATCTTCACAGGTTGACAAAATAAAATATTACCATCTATAAATTCTGGGAATTAAAGTTTATGACCACCTCATAGGCAATGCAGATAATTAAGGTATTCAAATTGGCTACAGATAGCATGCATCTTGAGGGCCCATTTTTGTCAAAAATAACTAGGGCTAGGAAGGCACAATCACAAACGGCCCTGGGCTTCCATCCTGGTTTCAACAAAAACCTAAAACTATCCTGGCCTCCATGGGTTTTGGACAATATAGCATGATTCAAGGGGATGTTTACTAAATAGCGAGAGTACCCGGTAATAATAATAAAGAGCAGTTTTGGAGAGAATACAAATCTCGTACCTGAGAGTTTAAAGGCAAACGCATAATCATCTGCATTTGGGGAATAGTTCTGTGAGATTAATTTGGAGGTTCTTGAACCCGTTCTAGGGTGTCCAGTTGCTGCCTACAGCTAAAGGAGACATACCGGACCAGATTAATCGTACATCTAGTAAAGTGCTATTGTTACTATGCTCTTAAGTGAGGTCTTCGATTTCAAACATTTTCTGCATAAAGTTATTAACACCGTGCTCTACAAATTCAACCCTATGATTGTTCTTCAAGAAAAGCTCAAGTAATGAACTATCAGAGACTTATTTTCATGAAAAATATGCACTCTAAAAAAATTTATATTTTCATTCTCATTCAGTTTCTCAATTGCGTCAAACCCCTAACAATAAATGTCCTGCAAAAGTAATAACTGGTTTGTTCCTTTTATGTTCTTTCTGCTCAAAATTCTACTCAGATGATTTACAACATCCTAACTGTGATCTTCTCACTTCCTGCATTAATAGCAGATCTCTCCCCAGTGCTACATTTTAGTTTCTATAAGCTATGGACAAACATAGGTGAGTCTAAAAAATTCTTGTCAGAAAAAAATGCCATATATACAGAGGGAAAATATAAAGGAGCAAAACTGAGGAAACTAGGTCTATTTCCATTAAAATTAACATAGACATTGCTAAGATATTCTACTGGATCCTGCCTGTGTTTTTGGCATGATGCTGTTACCTCACATAGTCAACTCAATTAATGTGATTTGTAATTGATACTTTCATGATTTCCACTTGGATACCCAAATCCCAGGAACAGTCCTAGATGTAATATAGACTATAACCTAGCTTCCTGCTGTCATAAAATACAATTCTGACAAAATTTCACATTACATGAATACTTTGAAGAGTGCCATGGATTCATCAGTACAGTTACCAACATACACATTTATCATGCTTTAAAAAGGCCACAGCTATTTCATATGTAATAGTTTCAAGAATACTTCATTTTTAGTCTTTCAATACAGATTACATTAATGATTAAATATAAATGCCAAAACTCATTACAAACATCTCATCATAAAATTGAATATTCAAATTACTTCTATTAAGTTCTCATCTATAACTGAAAGAGACACTGTGATAATAAGCATCCTAAAAGTGCCACAAAAGAGAGAGACAGCTTCCAGGTGTGTTACTAATGAAATCAGGTGCGTTACCAATAAAAACTGTGTTCTAGTAGTCCTGTGTTTTCAGTCAAGCAGACCTTCCACAAACTTCAGAAAGGCAATTCATTTAAATAAAAATTGTAGGGTAAGGGCCTTTAATTCTTAAGTATGAGTCAGCTTTTCTGTTTCATATCTAAATAAAGATTTTATAATCAGCAAAGAAAAGAAAACCAGATTGGGGGTGCTACTTAGACTGTGAGCCCATCTGCCTCGATCCTGCAGATGATAACAAACCAAAATTGCCGTTGGGTTTACTCAGTTCTGTGTGCAGCAGGATCACAGACCATGAATCCTTAAATATGCAGCCTAGATAACTTATGTAACTTAGCATGAAAATACACAATTGAAATACCTGGAATTCTACACAACAAAGGCTTGGAAAAGACAAAGCTGAGGTGTTACACGTCTTGCTGATTTTTTAATTTCATTCAAATTGATTTAGGTACAAATTACAGCTCAGATCCTGAAGCATACAGGACGAAAGCTGCGCCTGCGTCAAGTCCCATTGCCTTCGGTACGCTTGCATAGTACATAATGCAGGATTGGGGCCTGTGGGATTTTGTTGGTTCACTTAAACATGCTTGTAATGTTACTAAACTGTAATATAGCTGATTAAGCAGAGCTTGTTGAATAAACATTGCAGTATTTCATGAGCACATAATCACCAAGTATTTTGGAAGTTTGCTTTTAGCATATTTTCGTACCTTGAAAAAAGGAAGCTGGTGTTTTGTACACTATAGACTTCTGCAGTACCATGCATTCATAAGCAAGTGCTGCTGTGAGCAACCAAAAGCCTCTCCATTCAACTATTCACTTTGTTGAGAACGTTTTAACCTAGAGCTAAGACAGGCAAACATTGCCTACTGAAATCTTCTCAAAATGACATATTCCTGAATACCAGTAGATCTATTTCCAAGTAATTCTAGCAGGTATGTTTCCAAGTTAATCTCTCGGGACGCCAACTACCTTCAAGTAATATCAAGCCAAAGAAGGGAAATAACAGAGATTAGGCAGAAAATGAATTCGTTTTCATCTTATGTTATCTATTTTTGCAAATACAGCATACAAAATAAAAATATATCATAGTATCACATATCACAGATCTTTGGCCCTATCAAATGACTTAAACATGAAGAACCATGTTGAGTTTTACCCTTGCTCAGAAGTCTCAGAATATCAGACCCGCTAAAGATACTTTAATGTATCTTGATTGTTTGCATTATCTTTTTACTGAAGCAACAAAAAATGGGAAAGTCACTGTACTGAATACCTAGAGTTTCACAAAATGCTGAATTACTGTGCTCATAAGCAAAAGGAGTCAAATTCAACCCTGGGAAACAGGTATAATTCTAATGCCTCAATCACTGACACTATTAAACTAAAGAACAATTTGACTCAAAAAGCCCGAACCTGTTTTGGTTCAGGATAGCAAGGAACTGTAAAACCTCCAGAAATTAGAATCATGTAGAACCTGTTCCAAAGGTCTCTGACTTTTTAAGTCTCGGGGGTTCACCTTCCTTCCCCTGAACTCTGTTAAGAGTTTTGACACTAGCTGTAGCTGAAAACCAAAGAGAATTAGAACCACAGTATCTGAGATCTGGAAAGTTGATTCACAAGGATGAGATCTACACACAAACTCTTTTATAGGCTTGTCTTATTTGTTTATATTTATTCCTTCTTCCCAAAACACAAAACCAAATGAGAATGTGTTGGAGTTGGCCATAACCTAAATTTCAAATCAATTGCTATCTAGTTAATAAAAGGAAAAACATACTTAATAGATGAAGTTCATTTACTCTTACTAATGTAAACTGCACTAATTAAGAATTCTGGATTCAAAGCTTTTAAACAAAACAAGTAAGCAAACAAAATTTCTAGTAAAACCAACAGAATTAATGTCAAAGTTAAAGATAACAGCAATTGATCATAATATAATCTCTTCTTTCATTTTTGGTCTTCATTAGAAAAGTATCTTTTTCTTATTCCAGGTGTGGTCAGAAGAACCAAATAGTTTGTACTGATTTTACTTGTGCATTTAAAAACACCACTGAAAGCTTTGTTGCAGTAAACAGATACAAAAAACCCAACCACACAGGGATATCTTATACTTTTATGCTGTCTACTCAAAGAAAATTCCCACTTAAGGACCTAACCAACACATAAAAATCAATGCCAAACAAGTCTGGCAACTTTCAGTATTTATGCTGTCCCACTACGTTTACTATCATGTAATCATAATCTTCAATACTAATGCTAAGAAAACACCTTGAATCTACATCCAATCCCCCCGAAATAACTGAAGTGCCAGATTCAGTAATCACTGCATTACCTTTTAACAGTGTCGTTTTCTTAAAAAAAAAAAAAAGAGAGGGAAAGGAAGAGAGGATGAGAAGTGTGTGGAAGGCAAGTAAACGTATACAATCCTGAATTTCTAATGACTTGTAAATGTTATCTGTACTAGATTTGCTTTCCTGCTCACAATTTTGTTACTAGTTCGGGGTTCAAGTGTGAATTTTGCATTTGTCCCTGAATGCTGAAATTTAAGGAATTTACTGAACAACACAACTCTGCAGCAGAAAGAAAAAAACATCAACGAGATCTCCGTCTTTTCATTCCAAAGTCCTTATACAACCACTGCAGTTCTCAAGTAAAAGGTTTACTGGTATCACATCACTGCCTCCCCACACAACGAGACTTTTAATATTTCCATAGTAAAAAAAATAATAATAATTTTACAGCACTTACCTTACAAATTTGAAAATAATCTGAAGTAAGAGTCTCCTGGATCTCCTCTCTGGGCGTCCCTGCAGCTCCTGCAGTCCCTCCGGGGTGCACGGAGCCACCACCAGCCCCGCTTCCACCTCCACTGCCACCACCACTGCTTCCACCAGGGGATGAGGCAGTTAAACCATCCAAAACTTTGCGAAAATTAAATTTCTTCATTTCGGAAAAATCTTTCGGGAGATTTGGGGGGCGAGAAAGACTGTGTCGTAACGCGTTCAGCTACATGTAGCGAAAGAAAAAGTCTTTAATGGTCCTCTGAGTGAGGCAGCACTTTAGCCCCTCGTTACCAAACAGAACGTCAGTATTAGGTGTAATTGATTGAAAAACACAAAGGCTTCATTTTGACAGACGTAAACGCTACCTGGAAAGGTCCTCTTAAAAAATAATAATAATAATAATAATAAAAAAAAAAACCACCACAAAAACAACCCCAAATCCACAAGATTTACGTTCAAACAAGGAACAATGGAACAACTGCCATCGGGTTCTCTCACGAAATCCGCATTTAGTAGCGGTTAAAACCGAAAAGTAAATACCAGATTCACGCCGGCATCCAAAGCAGCGAGCTCCATCTCTCTACCTCATCCCCTGCCTTACGATTTGGCTTCGGCGCTCGACTGTTTTTAAGCAAAGCAGGGCAATTCGGCTACATTCAACTGCCCCTTCCCCTCAGCGCCCCCCACCCCAGACCCTCGCTCCCCCCCTTTTCAGCCAGGGGTATCTCTGCCTCCAAGGAGTTCGAGAGGAGCCGATTCCCTCTCCTCACCGCTCCGGCTGCCAGGAGGCGGCCCCTGATCTTCCCTCACCCTCTCCTCAGGCTCCCGGCCGGCTGGGAGCCCCTCACCACCCGTCACGGCCCAAAGACGATGAACGACAGACAGCTCCCTAACCCACACCGCCAGCCCCAGACCCTCCGTGAGGCGACGGACACCCCTCGCTCCCCTCAGCCCTGCCGCCCGTCCTGGTCACCGAGCCTGTGTGCCGCCGGGACGGCTGCGGGGGGACGGGACTCCCTGGGCGCCGGGGGCTGGGGGGTGAGGAGCCCGAGGCGC
>VXBW01001989.1:524516-595446 GCA_013400375.1 Thinocorus orbignyianus | reverse complement strand
AAAAAAAAAAAAAAAAAAAGAGCAAGCTAACAAGACCCAAAAGAAAAATAACATGAATTGTAAATGGGAAAGGGAAAGATAAGGTTAACAGTGAAATAATTAGAATGACAAAAATGTCACAGGCAGACTTGCAAAAAAGAGAATAGACTGGCAGTCAGGGGGTGTTAGAGAAAGAAAATCTGGTAATGTAAAGGTCCCGTAGTTCTACAGAGGACAGAGATAAGATGGTTAGTTTTAAGTGAAGAAGGGGAAGGACCAAAATTAGAAGAATTAGAAAAGCCTTTGGAAACAGAGTAAGATGCATACATTTTTGGAATATCAACAACATTTGTCTTTCAGAGAATCAGTATGAAGGGCTGAGTATTGATGATTAGATATTAGCTCAGAGTATCCAAAAGGGCAAGGACCTCACATTGCAAATGTGCTGTTAGGAAAAGATACTTTGAGGAAAAAACAAAAAAATCCCAACACCAAAACCAGATACCGCACAACAAACCACTGAGGAGCTGTGTTATAAACCACCAACTGGTGGTTCACTACTTGTGAATGTAAGGGATGAAGGTCCCATTTTAAAATTTTACTCTAAGCTGGACACCAACCCAGAAGCAGAGACAGAGCAATGGAAATGAGAGTTATGGGGTGGTGCAGAGGGAGGTAGGACAGTGCAGGACATAGGAAACCTCAGAAATAATGATGACAAACACAGTAGGGTTCCAATGAATGACCTAGCTGGTAAAGAATTTTGTTGTGAAACAAAAACAAAAGAGAAAAAAAAAAGTAACAATTTGGTTTTGACACAGAAAAAGGCATTTGCTTTTTGTATAATGGAGAAAAAACAGTAGACAGATGAGGCATTTGGTGGTTTGCACTGTGTAGATGGTACTGATGTTTAGTAGGACACTTCTGAGGTTGCATAGTTTTGACACCAAGAGTTTTAATAATTAGTTTGCAAAATGATGGAAAGATGGAAGATTTTAGATGTTTAATTTACATATGTAATTGATATATAACAAATTAAATAATGCATTGTGGAAGATATGTAGCTGAATCTGTATTTTAGACAGTAAGGGGAGACAGTTTATTCCTCAGTGTTTTCTTCTGGATAGTACCTTTTGCATTTATCAGTCATCTTGTTCTGCAAGGTCAAACGGAAACCAGATGTTACAAGGGTAACAGTTTGCTCTCAAGATTTTGCTGAGAAAGAGCATCTTTAACAGTCTACACTATCAAAATTAGTATGAACTCTCATTTTGAATTTTGCTTAGGGAAGCTTGTAGCTACAGGTAGTAATATTAAAAATATTGGTCAGATTCAAACCTAGCAAAGAAGACTAATATTAATTCAGCATTATGTGATCTCAGTTTGAAGAGCTAACCAAGAAAACAGAGAATGACAAAAGATGTGCTTAGATCAGCTGACCAGAAAGTGGTAGTAGATGTTGTACATGCTTTGTGTATGACTGATCATTAATGATCTTTTGGGGGTATTTTTGCTTACCTCATCTGACTTGTTTTATTGTTTTGATAACAAATTCTGCTTCAGCCAATGGGCTAGAATTTCCTGACTTTGTAAAGCTGCAAATCTCAGGCTTATATTGTTGCCAGTTTAAATAAAGACAACTAGAAGTGGGCAATAAAGCTTCTTTGCCTTTTAAAGAGCATTCATAGATGGCTCCTGCTTTCACAGTTTACACTTTTTAAATAATTCTTACTGCTCCTTTTGATAATACATGAACTAGTAGTCAAAATCAACGACCCGTGAGAGAAATCATTGTATGCCCATCAGCAGCTGACTAGACCACAGCCTTGCAACTATACCCTGCAAGAGAACTTCTGTGCTTTTATAGAACTGAAGAGAAAGGATGTAATCAAATACCAGAAACCTGTTGATGCCAATGCAGGCAAAACTGTGACTTTCCATAGCTGTCTATTCCTCATTAGACTTCAGGACACTTGCCAATATTATCCATGTTTCTATGTAATTCCAGAACATCAAATGGCAGCAAGCATAGTGTTCCTGCCTGCAGAGCCCCACTAAAAATAACCCCAGTCAGTGCTGAGTATCTGGTTAGAACAGCTTGCTGAACTCTATCAATTAGCCAGATCTTAATCTATTTAATGTGTTTTATTAAGGCTATATAATGCTAATGGTTTAATCAAAATGTCAAGCACTACTAAATCGAATTCATTAGCAAGGTCCTAGTCTATCACATCCATGTGGTTACCTTGATCAAACAAACCTGTAATCTCATCAAAAAGTGAAGTCAGGCCTGCTTGTCAAGACTTGTTTCCATAAAGCCATGTGGACTTGCTTTCATTATATTCCTACCCTTTAACTCCTTACTGATTGAATCACACATAGTGTGACTGCTTTAATTCACATAACATCACTGTTTTGTCTAGGATTACTGAGTATGCCGGGTCTATTATTGCCTGGGTCATTCTACTTGGTTCTTGGAATAACAGGAGCTTTCCTTTGGCCCTTTGAATTTGTTGCTGTGCAGAGAGCTGTTAAAAATTAACATTAGAAGGCTGGAAGTCTCCTACTATTTGGATCTTTGGATACTCAGGTGCCACAGAGATTGCTGACTGAAAAACGGCAGTGCCATTTTCATCCTTCATAGGTGTCAATGGATAGAAAAATAATTCATCATTCTCATGTAATATTAATACATTACGGGGTGGTTTTTTTTCCTTCACGAGTACAGGACAGAAATATTTACCATAAAAATTAGTTCTTCTATGCACGCTCAGGGACCAGACTTCTTAATGAAGAAGCTGTGACAGTGTGAGATATGTCTGTACAAAACTGAGAATGCAATTTTGTAATAAGAACTCCATTTTTCCAAATTAGCCCATGGGTAGAGTTATCTCTTACAGCTTGAGGTGATCAGTTCTCGTTGCCGTTGAAAGGGAAGGTCCTGTATCCGCTTGAGCTCTTGGTTTTTTTATCCCTTCAGCAAAAAATTTCCTAGGAAAGTCAGTAATTTTCTTTTGAGGTAATGAGCTGGATTAGCTCTGTGCTGGGTCAAATGAGGACCAGAGCCAGTGCAAAGACAGGCAGAGTTATAGGCCTGCACAAGAAGATGAGGGTAGTCTCCCGTTTGTTAAACATAATTCAGCTCAGGCTTACAGTATAACTTCATCATGACGGTGGCTTGTTGAGTTACATTCTAGATAAATGCCCTACCCAGGATGAGCTGCATATCTCAGTGAAGAACTATCACAAGCCACCTAGACAGCAGCTGGGGACATAACATTTTGACTAGCTTTTACTGTTCTGTCGCGATAGATCAATGTAGAGGGTTCTCCCAAGGCTGAAGGGGACTCAGATTTGGTTGCTCGGAAAGCAGGGGTCTTTTTCTCACATATTGTGGAGTACAGGCTGTAACAGAAGCAACAGAAAAGTTAGAGCCTCAGTGATTATTATCAGCACAGCAGCTGCTTTATCTTTATCTGCTGTATCTTTGCTACAGGAATTATGCAAAACTGTGGGACATCTAAAAGAGATAACTTGAGTTCTAGTCATGACAATGCACGGCCTCATCTAGGACACAAAACTGGTCTAAGAGGCTGGGTAAATACTATGGTAGTTAATTTATGCCATATTCCATGTCACCATAGATTTCTTATTAGCCTTTGTTGTAGTTGTCAGGCTGCATTTTTGGTCTTCTCTCTGCAGCCAGCTTGTGTTATATGCCGTGCACAGTTTTCTAGTTCTTCCTCTTAAGTACTTAACACTTCATTTTGTAGATCGCTAGCTGTCACACAGCTTAGCCACCTCTTTCCCCTCTTACTCCTTCAGTAAGGATTAGGCAAAACATCTGGCTTTCCCAGGTCCTGCTGTGAGCCAGGCTATTCGAACTTCTAATGACCCGTGTTTGCAATCCAGTTTATGCACATCCAATGTCTAAAAGGTGTAATGGTTCATTAAAATATTTGTAGTAACTGGCACAGACCGTCGGAAAGCAGAGTTGTTATTTTCTTACCCTAAGGTTTTAATTTCCACCAAAAATATGACTGACTTTTGATCAATATGTACCTTTTCTGATTTTTTTTTTGTAAAATATTTTCAGTGATCATTTTCCCATTCTGAACATTTTCATCTTCTCTAGTAGCTGCGAAACAGCAGGAACTGATGCATTTTCAAAGTCAGATGAGAACAGCTTTCAAAAAAATCTATGAAAATGTGATAGTTCTCAATAGAGAGAAAGGTTCTTGACCAAATGTGTACCTACCCAGGTAGTATATAGCCAGATCACCAGACTGATCAGTCACTCTCCTAAACACGTTAGTAAGAGATCACAGATTTCCAAGTCATCAAGGATAAGCTTTCAGATAAAGAACTTAAAGCATTAGTTGAGCATGTTAGATAATCTACTGTATTTAAATCCCATGAGAGAACAAGATCCTTTATTAAAGCAGAATCAGTAAGAGCTTTAGCAAATCAGGAAGACTGTAATTCACAGTGAATATCCCTTTTGTTGTCAGCTTTGCTACAAATGTGACGTTTTATGCCTTTTGCCGTTATTGCTCTGAGTTTTTTTGCAAATTATCAGTGGCATTTGAAGTGACAGCTAATGTATTCCAAATTGTTGGTTCATTTTACTAGATTCCACACTAACAAAGGTCTCAATTAGGACTGGGCTACTTCTCTTGGTTGCTTTCAAACCCACACAGTCTTGCAAATTTGAAACATAATCTTTGAATTCATATTCCACTTACAGAAAAACTATAAGGAGTTAGAAAAAATGAAAATTTAATGTGTCTACACTTGCTCTGTAGGAAAGCCATCGACACAGTTTGCATTTTTGGGGGGGTTCTTCCAATATTTACAGAAAAGTGACTTCTTTTTGGCTGGAGAAAATTTCAGCTGCCCTTCAATATCCTTTGGTTTAAATTATAGGTTAAAAAGGTCCATTCACTCAAACTGGTTTGATGAATCATACGAACCAAAAATATAATGTGTCATTTCACAAAACATCAAACATCATATCCTTAGTCTCTGTGCAAAATAATCTTCATAGAAAAGTCTAGACCTTCTATAAGCTTGGTCCAAAAGCGATTGGCAATTCGTGTACATGGCCTTAAAATTAGTGCAGATATTTGCATAAAAGAGGAGTTGGAAAGATGAAGGCAGAGAGAGAAAAGGAGAGGAAAGGGAAAACGGAGCCCACATTCCAGTATTTCTATCCTTCTGTTATTCTGATGCCTTCAGTTTTATGTCTGCATCTTTCATTTTTAACAATTGATATGTTCTGTAAATACATTGCTGTTGAGCTACAAGACCAATGTGCTTGTCTGTTCTAGACTAAGCAATGCTTCATAATAAACAGCTTCATCAGAAGGCTCCAGGGAAGAAACGCTACCTGCAGTCTGACTTGCAACATTTTTATGAATCCATGAAGAAAACCTATTTAATACTCTATAGCATCATCCCTCCAAACTGCTCCCCAAACCAGGGCCACATCCTGACCATAGCCATGCTTTGGACCTTCATCACAGAGGGACTGCAAGCCACCTAATCAGGTGTCTAAGGATTATGTCAGGTTGAGCTGGTCCATGGGTTAATTTGATCCCTGCAATGGCTCGTATGCCTTCCTTCTCCACCCCTGTCATGCCTTTTAATCTTAATTAAAGAACAAATTGAAGGCAGATTGGACCGTTCTGTCTCCTTTGCAAGTATCCTATGAAATATTCCATCCTAGTCTCGACGCTTCATTGAGAGGAAGTCTGGCAGAAATGTTAGCAGTGAAATCCAGTCAGTCCTAGAAGTTAAAAAAATGTTTCTTCATGCCAGGATCGACAGCTGTATTATTCCTCAGTCCGTGTCCTGTCTCTCAGTCAGGGATTTTCTTTATGCCAATGTGATATATCAAATAGGAATTTGGTATGTAGTGCCTGATTGGATTGAGTTGTCTTAGGGGCTTTGAATCCTTGCCGTCCCACCTTCATCCTTCAGGTAGCAGATCTCTCCAGACTGCTTTTCCAGCTAAGAAGTTAGTGCAGTGCTGATTTGCAACACAATGCTGAACATAAAGCCTGTCCCTCTGCAATCTGTGCTTTGTGTAATCCTGTAAATGGCCATTTCTTCCAAGCACTGAAGGAAATGAGAATGCCATCCACCTCAGGCCAGATATGAGTTTAACTCCTTAGTGTATAATCAGTATATTTTATTTAGGGCAGCAGGAATAATTTGTTTTTAAGTTCAGAAGGTCAAAACAGTGTTAAAATATTTGTAAGTACATTGTAATAAATATCTAAATGTAAATAAAAAGACAAAATGTTTACTTTGAAAATACTAATTCTTTCTTTTCTAAAATGTTGCTTGCATTTTATTTGTACTAGAATCATCTTCTAAACTTGTAACACTTATGCAGTCTTCCTGTTGACTCAATCTAGCCCAAAATATCTCTCACTGACATCCACTCCTGTCCTTTATAAAGGATTTGCCAGTGACTCAGGTCTGTTAAACTTCAGCTTCACTTATTTCATTTTAAAAACCCAGGGAATTCGGATCTAATACATTTTGAGGGACAGTCTGCAGCTCAGTTGTGCCAGGCTCCCTGTTGCACGGTACTCCAAAATAAAGCATTTCAACCAAGAGATGACCAGAGAAATTGTCTTCTAAATTAAAACAAAGTAAAAGCCAGGATGCCCTGATTTGTCATTTCATCACACTGTTTCCATTTCTTCTTACTGAGCATGGCTTTTAATTTCTGCTGTGGGAAAGGGTATCTGTTCTTCTAACCTCACCTGCTAATGGTGATGATGTTGTTTCTGTTCCCATGGCTTCTGGTCAGCCTATCATATATACCATGTATCTCTAGGGCACACAAATGAGTGAAGCAAGTGTGGTCCATTAGTTTTGCTGCAGGACTGAATCTGAACATGAGGAAGGGTCAGGTTGAACTGCCATTTAGGGATGAGCACAAGATCTCTCAGTCCGAGTGGCAGAAGGGAGAAACAGAGCTCAGGAAGCAGAAGCAGGGGGGCTGTGGCGCAGGTCCTGTGAGACCAGAAGAGTCCTGGCAGAGCAGAAGCAAAGGGGAAGTCCCATGCTCTTGGCGGGAAAGGGACAGAGGTGGCCAGCATGCTACACCTCTGAACGTGATGTGAATGGGATTCTCAGGCTTGGGCAGGAGCTATGACCACTTTTTTGGGCTGGGGGGATTACAGTTAATTAGCAAGTCTGTGTGTGAGGGAGAGCTTAATATCAGCCAGACTGTCAGTGAAAGTCTGCCCTAACCTTGTCCAGTTTGATGCCTTTGTCAGTGGAGAATTTAACACAGCTCTCCTACATCTCAAGCTTTGTATGATGACTATGGAACCAAATGAGTTTTCCCAAGAAGCTGCAGGAGGAATTTTCTGAAATATCTGGTAGAAGCTGTGCTCCCACATTGTGAATTTAAGTCTCTGTCAAGCAGACTTCCAGTTGGGATTCACCAAGCTGGTGTACCTTCTTATCCCATCTGTGTCATAAAGCCGTGCTTTATTGCCCAAATCCAGGAAAAGAATTCAAAAATCTTTCTACTGTTCTATTAAAGTGACTAGCAACTAATTGCATAGCCCACTCATGTACGTCACATCGTGCTCATCTCTATCCACACTGAAAATCACATTTAATCTTTGGCTCCAGCAAATAGTTTCTTCCAAATAGAATTAATTTTTCTGCATTTTTGAGAATTATTTTGTCATTTCTGTAAAGTAAATCAAACTATAAAGCCTGGTGTAAAGGATAACACTAAGAATTTGGCAGTTATTAAATAACATGTACCTAAACCTAAGTATACTAACTTTCAGTCATTTGTCACGTACTTTTGGTCATTTGTTTCACCTGTTGGCAGGTTTCAAAGTGAATAGGTATAACAGATACAAATACTAATTTATTTGGTACGTAAGTTTGCATACTGGTGCTTGGACTGCAGGAGTTCGGGTGATTCATCAAAGGCTCCTTACTCTTCTTCCCCAGACAGGACAGATTCTGACCTTTTCCTTACGGCCCAGCATTTCTTGAAAAATCAGAAGGTGTGTCTGAAACTTTCCATTCTTAGTTAACATGGACACAGCATCCCAGCCCTGCTTTGCATCTGCAGGTTGTTTCCAGACAAGTTGTAAGCCCAAAGTTCTCACTCGTTTTGAACATTATGATCCTCAGACATTTATGGATTGTGTGCCTTCTGAAATGTTCAGTTTTGATCAGGTGCATGTACACTTCCTATTCATTGCTCAGCAATTTATCCTATGGAGGATGATTGGCATTCATGCTAGAAATGCATTATGCTTTCCTACCAGTATGAATTATTGCTTTCATCTCTGAATTTACATACATTGATGCTTGTGCAGATCCTAGACACATTTGGAAGGAAATGCATTTCAAGTGACTGATAGAACAAAGGTTTCTAGTTCTCATCATTCTATTCTTTAAAATATATCACATAACTGACTGACTTAGCATTTTGATCACTGCATTTAGTTTAGGCTCATGAAAACGGATTCTATCAAGGTAGGTTTGTCTTTTCTTTCTTTGTGCTGAAACTTAATCTGTGCTGCATCCATAGGACAAAAACCTCAACATTTTAAGGTTTTTCTATTCAGGTGCTACTGGTGCCGCTGTGTTTATTTAGAAGAGAAAAAAAAAGGAAACAAACAAACAAAAAGACTCAGATTCCTTATGATTGTCTCTTTGGGAATAGATGGGATTCAATTCCTCCACTGAAGAAATGGTTTTCTTCAGGTGTTAGGTTGCACATTTTTCTGTCTATGTAGTTTGTTCTGGCTCTGTTATACTAAAAGGACACTGCAGATGCAGATGGTTGCTGTGATCCACACCCATGATAGGACCCAACATGTCAGCATTTACCTGTTCACGAGCGTGGGACTCACATGGAAGCTGAAGGAAGTATTCTACCTCTTCACCAACTTGCATTCTTCATCTGCCCTGTATGATTCAAGTAGGTCTTCCTCCTTCTTTTATTTTATAATTTCTTGTGTGAATACATAAAAGCTTGAACTCCAGATACATGTTGTATTTGACAGGCTAATTGACCCATTTTAATTAATTGTCTTTGGCTCACTCATAAGAGATCACCTGTCCCATAAGTACCTTTTAAGGAATCTAGTCATTAATCCCCTTAAGCACCTATTCTGTTCTAGTTTCCTCTAAGGCGTTTGCTCACACAACCTCCATGCTAGACTCATCCAGCAAGGAAATCCCCTAAGACCGTTCGCTGAGCTCCAGGAGAATCTTACCTCACAAAATCATTCCTGGAAAAGAGGGGTCATTAAATTTTATTGAGATGCTCTTTTACCTCAGGAAAGGTAGCTGAATTAAGCTGACCTCAACTTGCTTTTGAAGTTTCTCCAGCTTCTACAAATGAAACACCAGGAGATAGGTAAGGCCCTATATCAGTCTTTCTGATATCACATTAAAATAACTTTTGAGTACAAAACACCATATTTACAACCCCTTGTTATCATGGTGAGATAAAAATATAACTTCATTGTTTGGGGTTTTTTTGTATCAATTTAAAATAAACTTTGTCAATATAAATTATACTGAGTCTCAGTTTTTGCCTGGCTTAACTCACTAGTGCAGAATTCAGGAGTTAATATATTCTTGTGCTTTTTTCTCACTGCATCACAAGTGTTTTTTGAACCATCTTGTTTTGGCGTCACTTTCTTTAGCCATGCAGCCTGCTCTGGCTGGTATGTAGACTAGTATGTAATGTGTGGTATAGTATGTATACATGTATATTTAATGTATAGTAATAGTATGGTAATAATGTAGTAGCCAGAAGTAATAAAATCTCTGTTCTCACTGTCTTATTAGAAGCAGGAGCTGATAAACTGATAGCATGGGAGAGATGTAGTTGGGTCAATGAACAGGACAGGCTGGAGCGGGTGCAGAGAAGGGCAGTGAAGCTGGTAAGGGGCCTGGAGAGTAAGCCTTATGAGAAGCAGCTGAGGGAGCTGGGGTTGTTCAGCCTGGAGAAAAGGAGGCTGAGGGGAGACCTTATTGTTCTCTACAGCTACCTGAAAGGAGGGTGTAGAGAGGTGGAGGTCCGTCTCTTCTGCCAAGTCGCAGGTGATAGGACAAGAGGAAATGGCCTCAAGTTGTGCCAGGGGAGGTTCAGATTGGATATCAGGAAATATTTTTACACTGAAGGTGTTATCAAACATTGGAACGAGCTGCCCAGGGAAATAGTTGAGGCACCATCCCTGGAGGTATTCAAAAGATGGGTTGACATAGTGCTTAGTGACATGGTTTAGTGATGAGTTGTTGCTTTTTATCAGAGTTAGGTTGGTGGTTGGACTAGCTTATCTTAAAGGTCCCTTCCAACCCAGACAATTCTATGATTCTACATAGACATTTTTTGGATACAAAGTATGAGCAATCACTTTTAACCACTGAAATTAACAGATATACTCAGCAGTACTTCTTCTCCACCTTTAGCTCAGTTTTTACAATAAATACATCAAAAAAGCCAAGTGCTCAGAGCAGGGTGTAGTTCTCAACTTTAAGACCAACCAAGTCAGTAGGTGGGAGGTGGGAAGGATCTGCCAGTATGACCTGGGGGATAATAGAGGAGAGTATTTTGACACTGCATGTTTCTCTCATGTACTGTGCCTGCCTCCTCTCACCTTGATTATAAAGTTTAAAAAAATCCAATTCTTCACCACCTACACACATGCTATTAAAATCATGATGTGTATTAACAAAAAATCTTTCCCAGCTGGGTGGGAAATTGCTGATAGTATTGCTAACAACAGAAGCCCGCTCTTCATTGTGCAGCCATCCACCATGATGCCATAAAACCAAAGCCAGCCAGGTTTTATAGTTTTAGAAATTGTTAGCTTCTCATCCACTCCTCCATCTTCCCTTTTGTTTTTTTGTTTCACCTCCTCTCTCCGTGGATAAATATAAACTGCCAGGATCATGAGTAGCAGTGACAAAGCACGGTGGAGAGGTGACCAAATACTCTCTCACGTGTTCTATTATTTTGGGGGATGAGGTGGGAAGGAGCAAGAAGGACAGCACAGACAGAACTGCATTCTGGGTCCTAGATCAAGAGTGCTGCAATTACTGGTGCTCCCTCCTGACCTTTCTCCACCGGCAAAGGGGCACATGTGTGGATGACTCTTAGGGCTGAGCTTTTTTTAAGAGAGTTACAAACCCCATTTAAAAAGGAGCTGTTCTGAAGCAAGTGTCCTAGGCCCATAGTGTCTTTCAAATTTCAGGAAATTCAGACATAAGGTCAAACTCCATAGTCGTCCTGCTCTCATAAGGCACCACCTGACAGCTCTGATCACGCATTTGGACTGGGGTTAGGAGGTGACATCACAATTTAGGGCCCCTTGCCAATCTGAAATAGCTATGCTTTATCTGTGGAAAAGATACTGGTTTACTTTACTGCTTCTTAGTAGCTTACTCCCTCACTGTTTTATATTATTTTTCTCCGACATTTCTTCAATATTTGTAATAGAAAATATCGGACAAGTGGAACAGAATGAAAAGCTGGTCTCTAGGAACAGAGATTGTCTCTGGAATTCAGTTCACTGACAGCTACTGCTATGTCAATGTGCTTTTTTGGGTAGAATTCAAATGCTGAATATCACCTACTTGTGCTGGCATTTAACAGCTGTAGCCCTGAATGGCTCAGTCAATGCTGGAAGGAGTGCTCTGTGCTTAGTAGTCCCTATTTCTGCTGCTGTCTCTGAGACACGATGAAGCAAGAATGATTGACGTGTGGATTGAAGTACAAGCTCTAGGTAAGTTGCAGGCAATTAATTCCCATACCAGAAAGAAACGTGTCAAAAAATATTAAGGTATAAATAGAAAACACATATCTCAGTCAAAACAGAACCCACAGCTGCAAACAAAAGTAATTCTATTGCTGCTGCCTTCTGAGCCCAAAGGGGACTAAAGCAAGTAATTAACAAGCTACCTCCTTGTGTCTGGGTGTTGTAGGTCCTTTTCAGCAGCTACTGACTATTTCCTCTGCTTTCATTTATCTTCTCCCAGCACTTTAACAACAAATAACAATTTGCACTTAGTAATTAAGACCTGTCTTGCAAGCTTAACAGACTCTCATCTTCTGCACAGCTGTGGGACCTGTATCACACCTCCTCCCCTCAAAAGAAGAATGTCAAACATGTGAGGTGAGTCACTGTCTAGGCCAACAGAGCTGAGACTGGGGAATGAAATACCTCCACCAAACTTTATGGCCTGTACCTGCTTAAAAACAGGTGGGGCTGCAGCACAGGTCTTTTTTGTTGTTGTTTTAACAGATGTTTAAGTGAGAAAGAAAGAAAGAGAAAGAGAGAGAGAAAGAGAGAGAGAAAGAAAGATGCCAGAAAGACTTGTGTTTCACAACTGTGGGAGCTCTGTGGGGAATCTGGAGGATGCCCAGGGCAAGAACAAGGCAGAAAGCACATGGCTATTCTCTAGAGGGGCCTAGCCCTGACCGGGGGGACTGCTCCACTTCATGACTTTGTTGGAAATCAAGGCAAGCATCTCTTAAAGTGGATGGTCTTTAGCAGTGTAGATGTAGCTATGGTAACTGGGTATTTCTTCAGTAACTACCATCAGTGAAAGAGTTCCCAAGAGCTGCAGTTAGCCAGAGCCAAGTTATAATTTGTTTCCATTGTCCCTTGGGATTTTTTCTTTCCTCTGTCATCCCATTCTGTTTCTTGGCAAGGTGGTAGCCCATGCTCACCTCCACCCTAATCTAAAATGGAGTGGATATTTTGACATGTAGCAGCTACTGCTGTAAAAATGGAAAAAGGGAGAAAGTTGTTGCTGCTTACTCACAGGTACAGGTACAAGGGGCACAGAGATTTTTCTTTGTCTTCTCCAATTCAGATAAAGCTGCGCCTTCTGGTTATGGCTCATTGCTTCTGGTTTGGCCTATTCTCCTCCAGAGTTTGGCAACACCTGTTTAAAAAGTTGAACTGACATCACTGATGCTGGTTCAGTCACGTATCACATGTATGCTGTGCATCTTTGCAAATGGCCTGGCTTGGTCTTTGCTGTGAGTTCACCTTACCATCACCAGGCCAGTCTTGGGAGGTGCAAGGGTAATCCCAGGGCCTGATCTGAGACTGGGAAGCATGGGCTTCCTGACAGTGATGTAGATGCTTGTAGGCAGAGCTCTCTTCCCTTTCTTAATACTTTTGCATCCCTGTCCCAGATCCAGAAAGTTGTTGCACAGCTGTGGTCCACTCTCTCTAAAGCCTGTACGTACATTTTCCCTGTGACTTTCAACGGGCACAGTCATAGCAATAACATATTATTAGTTAGGGGTTGTTCTGTTCATAAGTAAAGCAAAAGAGCACAGCATGTGATGCCACAAGTAAACAAAACTGTAATTCCTGAAAATATGGCTAATTAGAAGTGGCTGACTTTGTTTTCCCCCTTGGAGAAAGCCTATTCCTCTAAGCTCCGTAGCTGAGAGATTTACTTGTATCAGCATTAAGAAAACCTTACACTGAGCGTTGGGGTGGATTTTTCACAAACAAAATGGACCCAGATGTGCTGATTCTTGCATTCTTTCATCTAATTTCTATCCATTTGGCTTAGGTATTTTTTGAATTGTGCTGACCAAAACATGCTTTGATACTATCCAGCTACATTACTTGCTTGAAGTCATGATAACTATTAATCCTAATACCCATTTAATACAGCATTTGTGCATTTGTGCCAGCTGCATCTAGCAATTCCCCCTTGACTATGTTCTCATTAACCCCACAACTTTTTCCTCTGTTCTTTCAATTTCTCTGTATTCATGTTTATTCATCCCTTCCTTTATATTTATTGGGGTTGAACTTCAATTTGTTGATTTCAGTTCATTCCTCTAGCTCATGTTTTGTGTACTCTCTCCCTTCAGACTTATGGATGTGCTTCCATCTTTCTGTCCTGCAGGTATGGTTACGCTCTGTGCAGTCTGTTCTCAAGCTGAGAAGGGCTGTTTGGGCATGACTTTCTTAATCTTCCACCACTAACATTTATCCTGGGTATTTGGCTATTTTTCACCAGGCTTTGTGCAAGGCAGAAATATCATCAGTTTCACACCCCACTTGATATTCCTATAATGGATACTCTATTATCATGTCCCAAAGAAATGGCTTTTCTTGTTTCCTTGTCATTTAACCTAAAGGTAAGAGAGGGCTCATAGAGTACAAAGTCATACAGGGTGGAATTGAGAGCAGAAACCAGAGGGTTTCAATGCTTGCTCCACACCTTCTCAGGAAAAATGGACCAAACTGTGTTCTTGTGTGACCTCTCCTGAGAATATGGCTTTTTGTCCTTCCCTAGTAGCAAGACCACAGTGAGGTTAACGGAGTTTCGAGTACCTCTGTGTTAGCAGGTCTGACCTATCTCATCCATGCCACACCTGGCTCATGTTTTCAGCTCCTAGCAGTGATACTAACAAAGTCCTTGTGCTAGCTATGCAGTTTTTAACCATTGGATCCCACAATGTTTATAGAGCCAAAAACGGGGCACAGGGAACAAATAGTGTAGGAAGGCCAGTATGCTGACCATGCTTAGTGTTTCAAACAAGCTCTATAACCTCTTCAGAGGGTGTTTGACTTGGAACGGCATGAATTAGACGATTTACACTATTCTATGCCTCTCCTAGTCCCCTTGCTAGTTGCCTGGAAATGTATTATAGAGAATGCCAGGGAAAGATCTCCTCCTACGCTGGCTGAAACAAGTAAGGGTGCATGAACAATTCCACCTCCCAGCATGAGAGATCAGGCAGGTAAATGGCATCATGGGCAGCAAGGAGGAGAGAAGTATGTACCTTTGGGCAATAACCTCGATGAAGAAGGTGTCTGTTCACAGCTCTAACAATTTTTACACCTCCAGCAAACTGCCAACTACCTTCTGATGGCAAAGTAAACCAAGTTTATGTGCCTCACCTCTACTGGCTGCTCTAATAGCAAAACATCTGCATAGCTGTAGTTTACAGCCCCTCTTGAGTATTCAAAAAAGATTCAAATCCCTCTTATGAAAGAGGATATGGTGTAATCCACTTTTCATTCAGTGGCTTTTGTAGATTTGTAGGTTGAGAAAGCATCCTTCAAACAGTTGTGTAGTTTAAAATGACTGCGTGTTGGCTGCAAAACACTACATGGTGTGACACACTTCCCTGCATTTGGCACACACTGAAAGAGCTGGAGTTTGAGAAATACCATTCAGATTTCAGTAATCCACATATAGGACTTCTCAGGGAACTATACAAAAAGCTACTGTGGAGTATATTTTGCCCATTAGGCTTGTTATCCTGTCAAAGAATATAATTATGTTGGTTTGCCAGATGCATTATAAGCCCCAGTTGCCCGCTATTTATCACCTTATTTTGCAGTAGCTGCTTACACAACTGCTTTAGTAATTCCTCCACTAATTTTCTAGCTGTTGATGTGCTGTTCTTTGTGTTCTAATTCCCTGTCCTCTGTTACCTGTATAGAGAGGAAGTCATCTCTTTTCTTGAAAGAGAAAGTTGTTCTATACTCTTGCCAACGGATAGCTTTTAGTGTCACACTTCCCTTTGAGGAACAATCACGGGTAATTACCAGTGGTTGTGATTATTCAGCTGGTTACCCAGTTTACATTTTGTTTTGCTACTTTGACTAATAGTCTATATTCAAGTTTTCTCTGTCTTCATTTTCAAATGGTTGCATTGTAGCTTTCCTTTGTGATTTGTCTTGTTGCTTCCTAGCTGCCATTAGGTAAGGCTTTCTAAAGGTATTCTGTTCAGTGGAAAGTAGTTAAGCATTTCAATCTTCATGCAACTACGACAAAACAAAATACTCTGCATGTCTTTCCTGTAGTAACTGAAGGGTCCTTCAACTGCTTTATTAACATGAACTAATATGTTCTCAACAGCCCCTCTGTAATAAGAGAACATCATTAATGCTATCGCTTAGAAAAGGCAAACTGAGGCACAGAAAGGGTGTAGGTCTTTTCCAAGTTCATTGACTGCTGCAAGCTGTGACTGAAATCCATAAGACCTGCATTAAGAGTGGCCACACTGGCATATATATATACAGTACGGAACCCCCTGGAGTCAGTTTTTTCAGCTGGTGAGATCCTGTGGTGTGCTGGAAATCCCTCCAACCAAAGTCACAGGCCAGTATCATGTTTTTGGTGGAAATACACAGTAGCAGAGGCTATACAACAGTTGCCTTGTGTCAATTAAGGTGGGAAACTTGGGTTCTTCTGATCTGACTCCATCACTTGCGCGGTGTTACAGACTCTTCCTTTTGAGATCTCTTACCTGCTGCTAGCAGATAATGTCTATTAACCTGCTCTTAGGCAGAGGATTCATCATAGTTACAAGTTCCTACCCAGAGTTTTCCTTTTTCTCAACTTAAGACCACCTGAGTGGTCGCATTTCTGTCTAGTTGTCTGGACCTATGTCTACTTCTCTGGCTTGTACAGGAACATATGAATATGAGGATCTACCCTCCAGCTAGCTTCAGGAACGTGAAGGAGGTTTTGAAACACCCATCATTCTCAGTCTTCTGGCTTGTTATCCCACTCAATGGAGCTGTCACTTTCCTGAGATGCTTTCTCTTCTTGCACTAGCCAGATACTCACTTTGGGTGAAATGCTTCCCAAATTTCTCCTAGTTATTTTTGCCACTCATAGGAAATAAGTGGGCCTGGCAGTCTCCCCCAACTTATGGATGCACCCTGTAGCCTGATCTCCTTAAATTCCTTTTACAGAGAGACTTCTTCCAGGAGATAAGATAGAGGGGGCTCTAGATGTAAAGACATTGTCATCTAAGACAATAGACTTTTAGGTGTAGCAAACTCACTGTATTTTTTCAGCCTTCTTTGCCTAAGCCAAGTTTCATGGTTCTGCTTAAAGAAGAGCCCAAATCTTTGCAATTGGTGAGGGACAGCAAGTCTCCGAGGTAGAATTAGCCACCCTCTCTTCTCAGCAGCAGCAAACTCACATCTCCAGGGCTTTCTCCTACTTCTTCCATCTGGGCCCATCTATTTTTCTCTTTCCTTTTCCCAATACCCTAAATGCTGGAATAGCACAATTCAGTTCTGCTCAAGTCACTGAAGCATTGAGCTGCTCATGCCCAATACCTTGCTGGGCAATTCATGTTTTCCCATGCTCCAGTATCTGAGGTAAAAGCTTCCTTTCTTACAGAAAAAGGAAGGTTCTATTAAATACAATTCCAGGCCCAGAATGTGGAGAGTGAATAAACATTCTAAACCTATATTCTTAAACATCGTGAATTTTAAAGACAATCTTGTGTTTTGAGACCTGCTGTTATTTTATTATTGGAATTGCAAAAGTATTAGCATCTGGGGAAGTCTTACATCCTGTTTACATTATAAACAGACCACATTGCTCCCATTTCCCCCCCTCCCAAATGAGCTGTACCAGGATTTTTAAAAAGTGCCCATCAGAAACATGAGCTTCCCTCCTTCTGGTAAGGGGATAGCAGGAGCTCCTCTACAATTGTCATGTGTGCCCTCTAGAAAATTCAGCTTCATGGGTGAAATTGGGCCCTGACAGAAGGGGATACTGACTTGGAGGAACGGCAAGAAGGATAAGCAGCTCAGCGCTGCCCTTAATCACGCAGTGACACAGGTGATCAAGTGCGAGACACTTCAGCGATGTGATGGGAGAGGGACCTGGCCCTCTGCCTGTACACAGCAGCAGCAGAGGTGTTAATGCCATGCTGCTGAGAGCACTGAGTTCTCTCAGAATGAAGCAAGGTGGTTGTAAAGGGCAGTGGAGACGCAGGGTTAACTGTGATATCCTGCAGGAGAAGATAATATTGAAGTGTCGGCAAGTGCTTTCACACACCCTGGTCATTTCATCTTTGTGTTCGACACAATGGCTGGCAAGGGAGCACAGCACTTAAGGCTCAGAAGGGAGAGAAAGTAGGGGCGGAGGTGGCTAAAGGGCTTGCAAGTCAGAGAAGAGAAGGGAAAAATTTTCCATGTTTCTTAAAGAAACCTCAGCAATGACCCTGGAACATGGACACAGCTTCAGCCAGCAAAAAAAAAAATACAAAACCAACAACAAAATCCCTCTGGGTTTAAGAAATAGTGAGGAGCTAGACTAAAAACCAGACACATTTCAGAATAAATTCAGTGTTTCGAAAGCAATGATGTGAAAGCCACATCAGCTTCAGTAATAAAATGTGATATGAGCCGTTACCGTAAACAAGGAGGAATAATTGACAGGGAACTAAAACAGATGCACAGAGCATGCATAGCCCAAGGCTCTGGCAAACCTATGGCTGAGCGAGAGGCAGAGGAGTGGCATGGGGAGAAGTCAGAGAAAGACTAACACATCACAGGCAAAAAATAAATAAATCACACAATAGCCCTTGATCCCCGAGATGGAAAATTCAGTTGGAGTCACTAAATAGTCCCATGGTAGATCAGCAGAAAGAAGAGTCAATGTATAGATAAAACAGAGACAATCTATCCCTGAGAAGAAAGGAAAACAAAAGTCTTTTGGGATGAGGGAGAGTCAGATGAAATGGTTAGCCAGTTAGTTTGGAGAAAGTGGCCAGTTTGGGTGTGAGGGGAAAAATGCTGTGGCTGGGATCCAAGACACAGCACTACAGGCAAAAGCTCTTTGGGAAATAGTCTGGTTTGCCGGTGGAGCAGCCAACGGTGCATAATAACCAGCGCAGGGTGCAGAAAGCTGCAGCTGAGCAAAGGCTCTACAGATTATTTGGCAGGTTATCGCATCCTCCTGACACATGCCACAGACACATGGAAGTATAAGCACAGACACATATATATCCATGTATCTGTGAGTTTATGGACTTCAGAAACACCTGAGAATAACTAGAGGTGGTGTTTCTAACCCCGTGAACAGTTTTGTGGTAGAAAGCTGTTCCAACAGAGAAGGGAGGCACCCTCGGTGTTGTTATTTCACAGTTCAGGACAGTGATGCTCCACAGCCTCTTTCATGGAAAACATACCCCCAAAATGCTCAGTGAGTTAAATAACAGAGGCAGTGCTTTAAATAATAAATAGTAGTGTACAAAAAAAACAACAAACAAACAAACAAAAAAGGCTGTTAAGAGACCGCAAGAAAGGAAAACCAGTGATGTTTTCAGCTGGGATTAGAAATAGATGGAGGGAGAGATGGGCACTTGTGACTGATCCACTAGAAAAGAAGGCCCAGGAAGCTGCTAGCTGATGTTAGGTAAGGTAAAAAACTTCTAGTGGGAAGAGGAATCAAATTTTTGCTTTGTTTCCCACAGCACATGGGGAGCCAGCAAGGCAACATAATCTTGCAGCCCAGGGTACACACAGGTGCATGCAGTCTGTGCTCACAGGTACCGGAAAAAACAGGGACTTTTTATAGCTGTCATGTCCACAGCCACAGACAAGCTCACACAAACGGATGACGAGGATATCACCTCTTCCCATTCCATGTGTAGCTGTGATGTTTTCTCCCTCTGCTACTGTTACATTACCCACTACTGCCATTTCTCAAGCAGTCTTTGCAGTAGTGACTTGCAACCATTTCCATGCACCTTGGAAGCCACGGAATTTACACATTAATTGGGATGTAGATTTTTCCAGTGCTGCTTCTCAATAACTAAAATGTCTTTTCATAGATGTGAACAGCAGCCTGTCATCCTTTGATCATCACTACTGCGCCAGTAACCATCCCCTACCTAATATATCATTGGCTATTGCAACGTCACTTCTTTATATCCAGTGACTATTAGAAGAGATGGGCAGATAAAGAACAAGAATTGAAATGAATGTCTGAGGATAAATGCAAACTCCTGCCATTACAGCATATTCATGCTGTGTCATAAGCCAACAGAAAATGTCTGGACTTGCATGCTTCAGTCATTCTCCTTCTCTGCCTGCAACACGCTGCTCAGAGAACCAAAACAGAGGAAAGCAAAACAAAGCCATCAATGTCCAGAGGAAAAAAAGAGTAGAAGAAAAATACTTCCTGCCTCACTAATACTTGGGATTTGACACTTACAGTGTTTGATTCTTTAAAGAGGTCAGTGAGAGGTAAGTGCTTTCATCACCTCAAAGAGTGCTTAGAGATTTGTAGACTCAACCCTGTATGTCTTGGCAGATGTTTTGATTTGTTTTGCTGAAATATGTAGGACAGGTAGTTAGATCTCTACTGCAGGCTGTCTGTCTCACTCAGTATGCCTTTATTTTGTGGACATTTTAGAAAAACCTACTATCTAAACCAGTCCACTTCACATTGTGGGAAACAGCTCTGTGAGTCCATTCAGAGCCCCATCAAAGATAAAAGAAGTTTCCATAGACTTCAACAGGCTTTGGATCAGATTCTGCAGAATGTGCCCAACACTGATTCTGCACTAAAAGCAGATGCTTCTATATGCTAAGAGTCAGCATTTATGGAGAGGGTCAGCTATACAAGAAAGAATGTACTCAGTGTTTCCTTCCAATGACATATGAGGGAGCCATATACAGGCATTTTGTTCAAGCTACCCATTTAAGTGAGTTAAAAGAGAGAACGTGCAATATTGTCCTTCCCATGTCATTATTAGACATAGTGTGATTAGGAACATAAGCTCCCTCACTTTAACAGCAGATGTGGGAGTCTGGCACCTTTACCAAATCGGATGACCGTCTGCAATGACTTGAAGGGAAAGAAGCAGCTTTCCCTGTTAAGCAGTTTCCCTGTAAGAAAAAGATGTGCCAATGGTAGTAATTTTTATCATGGTTTGATAACCCTAAGTTTTCAGCTCCATTAGTCTCCTGCATACTGCAGTGTGAGCAGCTGTAGGTGTCTCAACATCAGCATTTTAATTTGGATTAGGTGAGAGCTTTTGCTGAGACATTCCTGGTTGTCCCCCACCCTCTGCTTTGGCTTGCAACGTGGAACACACAAGCAGATTCCTTTCATGTGAAATGGAATCCAAAGACATGTTCCATAAATACTTCCAACATGGCCCTGCTGCTAATGGTGGTTCACTCCACAGCTATGGGTCCAAATCGGAGCTAGTCTGCTCTGCACCCCAAACACCAACTCCTTCACTACAGAGGTCTGCTCCAATGCTACTTCACTACTGGCTTATGAAAAACAACCTGAGAGAACTCTACCACAACTACCCCAAGTTTTGTCCTTGTTGCATCTTTTTGTTTGAAAAGCAAAGACCTGCTTATCTACTAAGCAGCAACCATGCCGTGCAGCAAGATCCCAGATGGCATTGAAGTCTTCGGCAGGGCCCAGATGATCTTCCTGCCAGGAAAGTGTTTGTTCTTTTTTGGGAGTCCTGTGGGGGGTTGTTGGTCAGTCAAGTATATCTGTTAGTTTAAACCCCTTGGCCCATAATTTAATGCTTTTCAGCTTGTCCCAGAAGTGGTCTTTTGCTGAGATTAGATGCTTAGGGAGCTGGTTATGCAGATTCCTCCCTTCCCAAGGTAGCTTCACAGAAATTGCAGTGCCAGAAATGATGTGATATGACCTCAAATGTCTAGCCGAGTGATTCCCATGCAACAGATCAGATAATGAAATTCAAGTGTGTATCTATCTGCAATGTTTGCAAGCAGCTCCTGAAAATAGCCCAGGTGGCCATTTGAAAACAGTGCACACAGGCAACAATCAGATGACTGCTATTGCAAGAGATATCATGAATATTTGTTGTTATGTCTGTCCCCAGGTTCAGTGGCTTCCCTGAAGAGAGAAGACAGAGAGACCACCAAGAGAAAGACAGAGACACAAAACTTAGACACAGTGATGAGCATTCTGAAATACCAGCCCATGGTGCGATGCTTTTGCTGGTCCTCTGGGAGCTGAAGGTCCTCTGGGAACCTAATCAGGTTTTCTCAGAAATAGTATACTTATTTTTATGCTAACATTTTTCCTTGCAATGATTATTTCACTGTAGCTGGCAGCAGCTCACTCTTCTGGTGTGAACTGACACCGCTACTGTTAACTGTGGAATTAAAGTGTACGTGCTTCAGATGGAAAGACACCCATGCCCCCTTCTGAAACGGTGAGGCACACTGAGTTCCCCTGAGCCACACTTGCTGGCCACCAGCTCTCATAGGGGCTGTCTACACAGAGTTTGTCTGGGGAAATAGCGGTCCAAGGTTTCAAACAGTGGTGAACCCGCTGTTTGCCTGATGAGCTGGTCTCATGGTCAGCTACTTGACATTCAAAATCTTTTCTTCTTCCTACTTGGAACTTGTGTAGCATCAGTCTTAGCTATACTATTTTACAAATCTAGCTTAGCTAGACGGTAGAGCTATCTACTGCCAGAAACTGTTGCCCTTGCGTGTATTTATAGAATGCAACCAAAGTCAGTTCTTGATCTTGTCTGGACCGAACATGAGGCTTTTATGAAAACTACTTACTGAGCTTTTTCTCTTTGACAATTACTTGGACACTTACGAGCCTGTCTTTAATCTCACCAATGTGGTACAGTCTACACTGATTATTTTTTTTTTAATTTTTTTTCTTTTTAAATCAGAAGGACACATGAAACTGTCAAATAGACATCTCTGGTCTCCAGCGATCTATAAAGATAACTTTAATCAGATGAATATGAAATCTCATTTTTATAAGAGGTTTCATTGATTGCTTTTAAGAAAATAGGTTTTGGCATTGGCTGGCATTGACTGTGCTACCATTCATTAAGGCTTTATTCGCCTCCCGTATCTGCTTAGCCATAATTTTGCCTGTGACTGGTGTCAGACTCATTGGACTTGGGAAATCCAGGTCGTCACAGTACCATTGTTAAGTACAGACTCACAGTTTGAAGGGGCTGGGATGCTGCTGGCTAGCATGTGGTCAGCATGGCACCAGACCTGCGGTACCAGCTGCACAGGTGATCGCTCTGTCTGCAGGAGAGACCAGACAGACATACAACCAAGTCTTCTGTACATGCAGAGTATCAGTGCCCAGGACATCATGGTTTCTGAGGACAACCCTGGTCCACTCTGTTTAAGCAAGAGCACATTTCTGGTCCTTTGTGCTTCTCTCAGTCTTTCAGTGTTTTTACAAATCACTGTCAGTCATTCAGAAAGCTCCTCAGGTACTTCTTTCAATACTCCTGGTCGCAAATTTTCTGGTACTGCTACTGTAACATTGCTGTAATGATTGCTATTGGACATCCTCTATTGCTACTGATGAAATAGAAAGCATTTCTTCCTTCCATTTGTTTCCAATTACAGAAAATAAATATTCAATGAATATTTCTTCTTTGTTTTTGTATCGCAATTGGCAAATCTGCCTTCTTTAACACTGGACCTACAGGGACTAACAGAGGGAAGAAAAGTTACTGCAGCTGATGAGTGATGTTTTTTCTCAGAAAAATTGGGTATGAAATGCCAACAAACACATTTAAGTATGAAATCACAAGGAGGTTACAATCCACCAAACTACTGGGTTCTAAAATGGTTTCTACACCCCCACTTGCCTTGGGATCTGGGGACAAAAAGGACAACTTTAAGATTAATATCACTATTTTAATGAAGAGGATTATTTGGTATGGCAGTACAGGTAGCAGGAGGATTTGATGATCCAAGAGGTCCATTTGAATCCTATTCACCTGTATGATAGCAAGGATTTCATTAGGTCTTAGTATATTTAAATAATGCCTTCCTGCCCTTAATCCTTAAACACAGGATTTTTTCATTAATGTTTTATTTTCCTCCATCAGCTGTCTCTTTCCTAGCTGGTGACTTGTTTGCACAGCTATCAGACTTCTTGTTATTCGCATTTGTCATATATAATAAGGTTTGTAGTGATCCTTACTGGTTGCCACTTTCACTTCTTTACTAAGATGGACTTGAAATCAAGAAGCCTCTCTCAGAATGACAAGTTGTGGGTTTGGGGGTATCTAATTAGGTTTTCTCAAAAACAGCGTTCTTATTTTTATGCTAAATTCTTTCCTTGTAACAATTACTTGACTATAGCTGACCTCTGGAAATTGTCTTGGGAAAATACTAAAGAGACCATTGCAGGCTCAGAAATCGTCTGTCTGCACAGAGCGGAGCTTGTCAGCATTTCCATGAGGGAGCCACCGGTTTCTAGCTCTCCAAGTGACTTGTTTTTATTCTTTCTGAAAGAAAAATCTGCCATCCCCAGCAAGATTGTTTCACTAGTGCCGGCTCCAAGCCTGTAGCATGCAACTTCTCTGTGGAGACTTTGTCATTCACCCAAGCCCCACTGCAGAGATGGGCTGCCAGATCCAACAGCCCCAAGTAGCCCGGGACCCAACAGCCACCTCCCAGCCTGGAAGTGCAGATGGAGGGCCAGGAGGTGAGGTGAGGTGAGGTATGCAGACGGGTCATTTCTCAGCAGGAAACAGTTCCCAGGGATCTTCTCAGCAGTTTTAGGTAGAGCAGCATGGGGCTTCTCACCATACAGGGGGTTTGATACGTGGCTTGCAGTGCCAGGAAGCCTGGGAACCCCTGATGATTAATAGACAGGCTCTAATTAAATGCCTTTTGGTTTATAACCTGCTGGCAGCTTAGCTTCAGGAGTGTCAGAAAAATTCTCCGTGTGCTGAAGAAATACAGCAGCTCTGGACAGGCAAAGACATTTTTCATACGTGACCTACAGTGAATCGCTACTTTATGCTTGGAACTTCAATTCTTCATTAGCAGCAGGGTTGTTGGCTATTCCTCCTTACGAAAACCACACAGGCAGCACTATGCACTTGAATTAAACAGGAGTAAGCACTTTTCAATTAGCGCCGAACTTTATGAAACGTGAGACTGCTGCTGCGGTGCGATAGCTGCCATGAATGTCAGAGCAAATCCAAAGTGTTTCCACAGAATCACAAAACCTTCATGGTTGNCCCAACAATCTCGGGCACTAGAAGCCAGCCCTAGAGCAGATACCACCCAGGTCTCCCCGTGCTCAGCTGTAGTTGGTGGCAGTGCAACACCCAAGGGCAGCAACAGGCACTGGGTCACAAGGGGTAGGACTTGGTGTCTTCATTTCTGCATCAAGCTTGCTGCTTATTTATGGTCATAAATGAAGTGTTTGGCTGCGGTGGTATAAATAACAGGTGACTTCTTAACAACGCTGGCAGCACAGCACGGAAAGTCTTTTATCATTAATGAGTTATGTGAGGTCTGTGTGAGTTTTATGAGGTTCATTCATTTTCCACTTTTGAGACAATCGCCTATTTGCTTCTGAAAACAGAAGTTAAAGTAAAATCCACTCACATGGCTTGAATATGGCTTCTCAGGAGAATTTCTAATACAGCAAAATGGCAGAGCTATAAGTCTGAGTGAGTGAATACCAGAGGACAAGAGATGGCTATGCAGAGAAGCATCCTACATACACCTATCACAAACAATGGGATGGGAATTGCTCCTGATAATTCAGCCTTCTGGACACAGGAACTTGGCTTTAACAACTGGCTTTGGTGGTAAAACTCATTTCCTATGTTGGCGTCTCCCTCTTAGTGACCTGGGCCTCTCACATCCCGGGAACAGTGCATTTCGAATAGCTGGGATATGTGCATATACATGCATAATATAGCAAAACCTTCTCTCACTGCAAGCACCTTACTTTTTTCTAAATGGCACAATAATGAGGGTGAGCGATTTGTCACTGGAATATATTGAAAGTTGCAGCCTGATAGCCGAGGGGAAAAAAACATCAGTCGCAAATATAAATAGTAAAAGTACTGAAAGCCTGTACTTTAATCCAAATCTCCTTGAGTATTTTAAGCCGTTTAACAATATTTAACAAGCTGTTTCAAGCCACGTGAAGACATTACCCCGCTGCCTGCCAGTAACAGCAGCCCGGCAGCAAGGTGGGTGGGAGGGAGGGCTCTGCAGTCCCTCGCTTTTCCTTCGGTGCTGCTTTCTGCCTCCAAGCCAGCACACTCAGCAGATGCCTCTTAAAACCCACCACGTTCGCTCCATTACGCCCTCCCCTGCCACCCACCTGCTCAGCACCAGAGAAAGGATCTGCTGAACTTCCATAATCACTGAGCAAACGACCAGCCTGGAGAAAAAAACAGATTCCTTGCAGCTCCCGGCTCCCCAAGTGCATCCATCCCCGTGCCTTCTTCCTCTGCTTGCAAGAGCCATGGAGCATCAAGGGTTGTAGTCCTTAAGCAAATTTCCCCAGGTAGCTTTACTTGCATTTCAAAAGATATTCAGAGCCTGGACCTCTGGCAGTTTGGACTCATGGCTGATCTGATGACTACACCTATTTTTATTTTTAATTATCTGCCAAAACTCCTTTTTTTTTTCTTTTCCCTTACAAGATTCCTGCCACACACTGCGCAAAATCCCCAGTGTGGTTACGGGCTTGTGTTGCCAGCCAGGGAGATGGAAACTTCTTATCCTGAAAACAGGAGCATGTTGCTGACACTAAATTTAGGATTTCCAATCGCAGAATGAGGATTTTTTCACTTATCCTAACAATGCATCTGGAGTACTGTGTCCAGTTTGAAGCTCCCCAGTAAAGAAAGATACTAACACAGAGTTCAGAGGCAGGTCGCTAAGATGGTTAGGGAATGGCAGCATACGACATATGGGGAGAGGCTGAGAGATTTGGGTTAGGTCAGCCTGAAAATGAGAAGGTATGGGAGATCTTGCTGCTGTCCGCACTGGGAAGGCGCAGAGAAGGTAGAGCCAGACTCTTCCGAGAGACATACTGTAGCAGGGGAAGAGGCAACAGGTACAAGGCGGAACATGGGAAATTTGGACACGGTATGGGAAAAGCTTCTTTATCATAAGGCTCACCAGAGATGGAAACAGTGCCTAGAGAAGTTTATATAAACTCCCTTTTTGGAGATATTCAGAATTCAGCTGGAGAGAGCCATAAATAACCTACTTTAATTGGGCTGGCTTTGAGCTGAGGTTTGGACTAGATGGCCTCTGGAGCACCTTCCTGACTTCAATTAGTTTGTGGTTCTGTAAGTTTCATTTATTGAGCTACGCTTTTTCTTCCCATGTGGCTTCTGTTAGCCAAGTATAAGAGATCCAGTGAGTCTTCCTAAAGCACTGAAGAGCAAGAAGTTTGACATAAGAATATACCGAGCCTTGAAGCTGGGAGGTGACTGACAAAGCACAACCGAAGCACGGTGAGGTTATGCTTCTAATGATTTTTGATCAGGGAAAATATTCCCATTTGCTCAGTATTCCCTCCAGGAGTCTTTGACACCAGGACAAGAATTTGGCATTAATCTCAGCAAATGCAGCTTCCCCAAAATCTTTTCCTAAACATCTGGAGAAATAAACATCTGTCCATCTCCAAATACTTGTTTTGCCCGTTAGTCATCTTTGGTTTTAATTACGGCTTGTGCAGAGCTTGACTTTTCTGTGACCGAGAACTCTCTAAAATGAAAAATATACCTCTTTGATATGGAGATAATATACTTGTTATAAACCCTATCCCCTAGCATCTCTCAGAATTGGACAACTAAATTACTAAATATATGCACTACCACTCAGAGCTGGTATTATATTGCCAGTGCTTCAGAGTTAATTATTTTTGCTTTCAAAGGAGGAAAAGTAATTTTTAAATTGGTTTAACATCGGTCTCACACCAAAGGTGTTTCTTACTGCATTTCTTCCACAAACCATCAGTAGCATTAATTAAAATTTTCTTTTTTTCCCCAGCTCCTTCTTTCACTGTGAAGGCTTGATTTTTAAGTGAAATAAGTAAATAACTGCCATCTCAGTAGCAAATCCTTCCAGAATCAGGGCTGGAATTTGTAGGATGACACCTACATTTTGGCTCTTGGGGAAAAGGCCATGGTGGTGTCGGAGTTAAAAATGCTCAGTAACTGGCAGAGAAAAATACACCCCACCCCACACCCCCATCTGTGTTAGAAAAAGCCAGACCTTTTTGTAAATTATGGTCTACAGTCCTAGCAAAGGTCTATTGCTCAAAGATATCTCACTGAGGATCTTAACTAGCTCTCAAGAAGACAGGATTGGAAAGGACAGAGCCTCATATATCCTCATTTTAAACTTAAAAAAATAAAAGAAACATTGTGTGAGAGCTGGAGACCACTGGGTCCAGGTGCCACTCCCATCAGTGGAAGAAGCTTAAGGGGCAGTGAAAAACCAGGGCCATGGGGAAGGAGACATTATTAAATATCCAGTGACTTCATCAGAAATTATGTCTTGTCTAAGACCAAACTTCATCTGTTGAATTTTTTTAAAGTCAAGTTTATGGTTTCTGCCCTCGCAGCATCTTACAGTATTAGATCCGGAATGTATGGGGTGATTTGTGGATAAAGCTCTTCCTGGTGGCTGCAAAGATGCTGCTCGATAACCCAGGAACTACAGGCACCCAGTCAGATCACATAAGCAAGTGTGTAACGTTTCCCCTGGCGTCTTCACCATCTTTTTATTCTGGGCAACAGTCTTGAACTATTTAGTCTCTCCTCACAGAGGGACTGTTCCCTGTCTTCTCCCTGTCTAGCTCTAGGACCTGGTGGTACTTCTTGATTTCCCAGGTCTGGGTCCTCCCAACTCTGCCACTGCTCCTCAGCAAGGAAGGTTGGGGTGACTTTAGCACATACCACTCCCATAAAAAGCCCTGGTTTTGGAGGCTGCGTATGTACTGGGCAGGTCCCTGCATAAGAATTAGGGATACGTGACACTGAAGTGACAGTAGTCTTGTGGGGTTTGTCACCCTAACATTGTTAATATATCTCTTTGAGGATGATAGAACGTGACGGGGTGGCAGCCCACATTCCAAGATACGGGTGGACCCGGCTATTGCAGGGTCCTGCTCTGCGCTTTGGTCCTCTCTGGGTGATTGCCAGGTTTCTGCATCCCTTTGTGATCACTTCTCGATTCCGTTCAGTCTTCCTGTGGCAGCACCAGGCTCAGCAGTGATTTTCCCAGAGCATCCTCTCTCCAGTGGGAAAGCGGAACTTTTTTTCCTACTTATCCTACTCATCCTTTGTTCATTTGTGAGCATTGGATGTAGGAGTTGGTTGGGGAAAGCGTGGGATACCAGCAGGATTCCCCTTCTTTGCACACTTGGTGACTCCTTTAAGAGCACTTTGAGTGGGAAAAGTGCAGCTTCTGCCTAGGAACAACTACTGATACTGTCTGCAATGGTCCCAAGAGCTCATTAATTCTATTTATTCCAGTTTCCACTATCTGATGAGCATGGAAATCACATCCTGTAAAGAAATTGGACACACTTGCCTCCTGCTGCTGCTCCAGTACCCAGGCTGTGAGACTTTACTACATTGCCAAGAGCATGAGCACAGGCTCACTTCTGCTCCCCACCTCCACCTTCAGACTTTACAGGCAGAGAGCTGCATCAAATAGAAATGCTCTGATCACCTTCTGAGGTTGTAATGAGGGCAAGAAATTAAAATGTGCATATCTCAATGCAGAATCCACCAGCAAGTACTAGCAACACCATACATTTTAGCATCAAATTCCAGTAGATAGATTCCAGTGCTATCAAGTAAGAGTTACAAAGCTGTAGAATTGCTCCTGGCAGCTTTGTACAAAGTTTAAAATCAGGTAAGCCTTGAATTAACCCAATTGTACATAAATATGGGAGCTAAGACAACCTCACATCAGAGCACTGTACTGCATGCCTCACCTTTCGTGCAGAGGAGAACATCTTAGAGGCAAGCCATGAACTTCTTTCTGGGACAAGTAATATAACAGTCTCTCTATATAAAAATGAGTATACACACAGGCACACATACTTACAGCCTCATCTTCAGCTAGAGAGTGTTTTTCCTGGGATTTGCCAGTCACACAGTGTCAGTGAATACTGCTGTAAGCACAAACAAAGCAAAACAGCCTTTTCAATTTGTTCTACTCAAAGATATTCTCTATGTGTAGGATATACAGAAAGAGTTCTTCTTTAAGCTTTCAAGGTTGAGGTGATTGCTGTCAATATTTAGCTTTTCCCAGCAGGGACTTTTCTGTGGCCGGCTCTCTATCATAGAATCATAGAATGGTTAGAGTTGGAAGGGACCTCAAAGATCATGGAGTTCCAACCCCCCTGCCATGGGCAGGGACACCTCCCACTAGAGCTGGTTGCTCAAAGCCTCATCCAGCCTGTCCTTGAACATGTGCCAGCATGCACAGTAAGCTCTACAAAGCTTACTTAGAAGAACCCATCAGAAGCAGTGACACACCAGGACATCCTGCAGGTCAGGTGGAGGCACAAAAAAAATAAATCAGGTTGCATTTTTTAGGTTGTCTGGTATTGCAATTCCTTACAACATGGGAATCAAAGGGACTGGGTTTGTCAGGCATTTCATGCTTTCTCAGTCATTCTTCAAGTGACTGGGCTCAGAGGCATCTCATACAGGTTTTTAGCTGCTGTTATTTCTCCTGAAGACTGTTTGTCTTCAAATGATGTTTGACATCTCACTGTAAATAGTCTGGGTTATAAACATCTCAGGCATCAAAGTCTGAGTGTTTTTGCCTGCCATTCTGGTTTGCATCTCTTTATTATTCTGCCTGTTCAGCAGCTGTGTCCTTGGTGATGACTGTTTGAACTTGGAATATGATTTAGACACAGGTTGGGCATTAACCAGTTGGTAGAGCTGGCTGGAAGATGAATACTTAGCTCCAAACCAGGAAAACATACTCCAGAAGGGCTGGCAAGGAACAGGGGACCTGGAGGCCATGAGCACATGGCTGCTGAGGAGATACAGGGCTGGGAACTGGGGCTCAGAACCACAGCACATAAAGTCACTTGAACCAGGTACACCGTTGCTCCTGTCTACTTCTGGTAAGATTTCAGAATGGCCACATTCCTGGAAAGTATTTCCTACCACTTTTGGTCAGAAGTACAGCCTAATCCAGGCAGGTGAGGACCTCTTTTCATGTGGGAGATCTTTACAAGTCTGTCTCAGCCTGATGTTGCAGAGCCAGGCAATCTGCACTAAGCTGAACACTGGCCAGTAATAAGTATCTCATTCAGCAATAATTCAGGGGCCAAAATTCTTAAAAGCACATCGACTTACATCATTATTTTACAGGATTTAAATTAAAACAGTAATTCATCAGAAATATGTAAGGAAGTGACTCTCCATCCAATAGACATTCTTCCCATATTAAAAGAAACACAGAAGCAATTATCTTCATATGCCTTTTCCCGTGCAAGTGGATTGTATCATGTCTCTGTCTCAGAAGATATTAAAATGTGGCTTGGGATGAATTAAACCTCTCTCTGGTCGGACAGTGTCTGGCAGCTGTGGCCCCATGTGGAGCTACCCAAACCACAGCATCACTTTAAGTCTCTTTCTCACCTGGTTGTGGGAGGACAGTGTGACCCCCTTGCAGCAGCCAGCTGGGGACCCACACATACCACATCCAAAGAAGGAATGCTGCAGAGACACCAGAGAAGCAAGAGCAGGGAGCACTTCCCCTTGCAAGGCAAGATGGGAAATCCAGCACCTACATCCACGGAACAAGGTGCTGGATGATGGTCAGACCAACACTGAGTGGAAGGAGGCTGACAGGCTGACAGCATTATGGCAGACCATCACTGCTTATTCTCCCTTCTTTCATGGCTCACAGCAAGGTGGGTTGGTTCCATCTACCCATGTGGGTTTTCCAGTATATTGATCAGGACTCCCTCTGCCAACCCTGTTCCTCAGCTGTGTCACCTGCTGCCTTGGCTTCATTTTCAGTGGATCATTGCTGAAAACAGATCTAAGTCCCCCACATCTCACCTCCAGCAGAGAGGCTCAAGGTTGCCTCGCTCTCCTCCCCCATTTCATTCCAGCTATTTGGACAAGGAGAGCCGTGCAGGATCTTCCACCTTCATGAAGGAAGCCCCTGCTGATTATCTTTCTATCATAAAGGAGCTCACACGTGTCAGAGTCTCTGAGAATAAATTCACCTGAGATCAAAGTGGAAATGAAGTCCCAGTGTCCCTTGGCTCCAGCCCAACACCTTTTTAGAGCTTTCTGACCATATTATTTAGTACCTCCTCACTAAAACGATGCTTTCATGTAATTTCCCAATTGATAGCGACCATTTCCTGAAGGATCAGAAAATGGAAAAAGTTTCAGTGGAATGGAAAGAAGTTAAGAGAAACGAAAGAGCCAATACTGTCTTCAAGGAAAAGCTCAAGGAAGAGTGAGACAGCAAACACATTACTGTGCATCAGCTGGAGCAGGGTAGCTGTCCTTCCGCCTGCTGCTACCCCGTGTAGGAGAGCAGATATCCCAGTGAAGCTGCAAGCCCTGATAGAAAAATTGTACCATCGTCTGTATTGCCGGGAGTTTGCCTGGGGGAAAGAGCACCGTTACACAGAGGTGCTGGTGCTTGGTTCATGCGAGGTTCATTTCCACCCAAGGCAGTTTGTTTGTGTGCCTGAGCCCCTAGTGCTTCTAAATTGAGCTCCAGAGCAATTTCACAACCTGCATCAGCTGTGGCGACTCTGGCTGCTGCCCCTGTGCTCTTTGTTAACGAGCTTGTGTCTCTGTGGGAAATACTCCTTACACAGATCTCTCTGCTTCCCATCCCTCCTCCCTCCCCAACTCCCACTCGCTGGAGAGAGGACAGGATCCAGCCGCGCTCTGCCAAGTTACAGGGGCTGCTTGACAGCCACAATGAGGGAACACTTTATATTTCAGAGCTCTATGCAATGACTGCTTAATTAATCCCCATCCCCCACCCCTACATCTAGTAGAGAGTGAGGACATTTTGATTTTCTCATTCTCCCGATGCGGGGAAGCTGTAACACAGCAAACTTTGACCATTCACTCCTGGTCAGGAGGAGAAGGGACCTGGAGGGAGGAAGCTAATGCTGAGATATCCCCACCCCAAAGGGGAATATAGGGTAATAAAGAATGCATCTCATGAGCAGGAATCCTCCTTGCCAGCATCCCTCTCCACCTCGCTGTGCTCGGAGGACAATTAAATTACACTGCCGCTTCCCTTTCACTGTGATCCAATTTATGGGTGAATTAATAGGGGCAGAGGAAGAAGCTGCCTTTTCTTTCCCAGGCCTGCATGAAGGCAAAGCCAGGGCAACGGGCAGCTATGACCCTTCTTGGAAAACACAATGCTTGCCAGGATGTCATGATTAGAGAGGAGAAGAGGCAGATGGGAAAGGACTGCTGTAGGAGCGAAAGGCAGATACAGGTGTCAGCTTTGTTTACAGCATGGATTTTGCCTTGGTGCAGCTAAATTCTTCAGTTCAAAGTCCCCTCCACAGGCTTCTGTCACCAGCATGGGCTGGAAAAAAATCAGAGCTGAGACTTCTTGGTGGCCACATGAAGAAGGAAGACTGTGATACAAGAAGGGTGTTTGGCTCACTTGGTGGTGCAGCTCCAGAACTCACGCAACACCTTTGAGTTTCCCATTCTTCCCTCAGGAAGTTTCCCATTCTTCCCCAAGCTCACAGCATTGCCTTCCCATGGAGCAGCATCCTGTCCCCCACTGACAGTGCCACCTGATGGGCAACCAAGCATGAATGGTGCTTGTCATTGGAGTAGGACAGCAGATTACTGGAAAGTGTTGTGGAGTCACACATAGCGGAAAATATAATATAATCCCAGCTTCTCACAGGTCGTTTGTCCAGAGTGAGGGTTTGCTTTGCTGCAGATGGAGGCATGGAAGCTGGCTCTTGTAGTACCATTTCAAGTCCAGGGTGGTGTTATGGCTTGGATGCCCTACTCTGCAAACCCAGCTACTGCTGCCATTACCAGCTGTGGTCCAGCAACACTTCAGAAGCTTTTGCACAGCATGGAGCCAGTGATTAAACCATGAAGCCAGTGAGTTATGCACAGGATATGCATGAGGATGCTTTGTGAAACAATTCTCTGTGCAAAGCCAGACGGACTCCAAAGGCATCTGGTTTTATGGCACTCCTGCTACTCCAGATCAACCCAGGTATCTCTGCACCACACTGCTTCATGCCCTGGGAGCAGTGCTGTGTGGTGGCACTGGGACAGGCCTGTGCTAACAGGGAACTGCGGGGTGCAGAAGCCAGTGGGGGGTGCAGAAGCCAGTGGGGACAAGAGAAACAGGGAAGAAATGTTCCCAGGTCCACACCTGCCCTCTGCAGAGCCTCCACAGCACTTTTGCTCTTTGCTCTCTGTTATGTTCTATGTAATTGAAGTTTTTCTGTTCACCTGAGTAGCTGAGCCCTTGGATGATCTCCAGGATCCTGGAGAGCAGATAATTGATTGCACATATCCATCTTCCAGTGTCCAGCCTGAGGAAAGAGAGAAAAGACATTGTGTCCCTGGGAAGCTGTAGCTCAGGTATCTATCTATCTGCAGTATTGGCTACATCCTTATATTTATACCTCCAGTGGCTCTGGTGCTGGAACGGCACAGTAACATTTTTTGCATCTAATCCTCTTTGAAAGTTCACATATATTCAAACTGTGCTTGAATCTCTCAGCTCACATTAACTCCCTTCTGTGTGGGGGAAAGTTTCTCCAGATGGCAAATCACACAACAGATGAGCAATTTCATTGTCATTTCTCTCCAGAGCTGGAGAAGAGCAACCCTGGTCAATGGAGAGTTTCTGAAGAAGCTTCCCGTGTATGGACTTCTCCTTGACACCAGGACAGTGGACATGGTGGCACAGCCAATGACCAAAGGAAAGGGAAAATTCCTTTCTGGAGCTCTGGGGATAAAAGCCAGAAGAGTCTAGTCCAGAGCAAAAGAGGTGGGTCAAAAGCATTGCTGGAGTTTGGAGACTCCTGGGCTAGAAGAAAATGCTTCCAGACGTCAAAGCAGGTTGATGACCCATCCACAAAACAGATGGCTAGAAAAGTCTGGGTGAGAAAGAAAATGACACTAAGTGCCTCCCTGGATTATTTGCCTTTGCATGTGCTGACTATCATTGCTGTACAAAGGCGTAATTGCTCAGGAGCACAAACAGAAGGAAATGATGATTCTTCATTTCAGAAACAAAATGATGAAAGGAGGCAAATTAGTAGTGAGTGAAAAGTTACCTCCCTTCAAAAGAAGCCAAGGACCTAAAACTACATAGTGAGTGCAACGGTGGGACTGTGTGTGTTACACCCTAACGAGATGTCAAAGCCTGTGTGTATCTGATGAATGAATTAGCTGTTAATTCTTAATTTACATGCCTATCTCCTCCCATCCTGTTTTCACCTCGGGCTGCCTCTTGAGCAGGGTCAGCAGTGATACAGCCTTGCCATTGGGACCAGTGGGCTGAGTTAGCTCAGGGGTCTGAGAACAGACGCTCTTTTAAAGCAGGTTTATTATCCAAACAATACCCTGCTGCTTTCTTTTAATTACTGTTGCTTGAATTATGACATCAGGTCCCACTGGTGGGGCCAGCTTTGCCGTGCCGTAGCTGCCTCCCACAGTCCCACAACAGCTACTCAGAGCTGCTCCTTGCAGACCTGGTCTTGACCTTGATCTTGGCTTCCCCTCATCGACCTGGCCTTTCCCCACCAGCGGCAGCAGTGAGGGCAGCGTGGTTCTGTCTACAATGTAAGGTGGGGTCTGTACTCCTAATAGCGCTCAAGCAACCTCACATGGCAATTTGGCACCTTAATGCTTGTGAAACACAACTGGGAGCTGTTGATGGTGTGCATCAATGATTTCTGATTTCTGCTGAGGTTTTGTTTAGGTGGTGATGGCATGAGGATTGCAGGAGGCAGATGTCCTAGCCAGTGACCCTCCAAAGCAAGGAGAAGTGTGCTAGGAAAGGGAGAAGGAGCTGGAGAAACTAATGTCACTGACTTCAAAGATGAAGGATTCTCTTTATACTCTGAAAGTGACTGAATAAAATGACTGGCATCATTACTTAGCTAAATAGGATTTTCTACTTGTGTCGGATTATTTTAAACGTCAATTTGATTAGCCTGATTGCTGTTGATTTGTCCCTAAGAAGTGCATTACATTATTTTAGCCTTATATTGAGAAAAGACTTTGAATTATGATACTATTTATTAATGTGATTTGCTTTCTCCCAACAGATGTGTGAGTTTTGCCCACAGCGCTGGAAGCTTAGTTTCTGGAGTTGAGTTCACAGTGTTAGTTCCAGCTGTGAGGCAGAGCTGCCCTCTCCATGAACACCTGTAAGCCACCAGGTCATGAAGGGCCTCCCACCATCATGTCCACTTGGTAAAAGAGAACGCGGGTAACCCCTAGTAACCAGCTGTACTACAGTCACCCAAGGGGCTAATTCACACATTCTGGATAAACTCCTGAAATGATGAAAAGCACTGCTCTTTCTAATGTTTTTAAGGAGGAGGAGTTCACAGGAGAGGAGGGAGGAAAGCCTACTGCTTCCTTGCTGAAAGTACCACCAGAAGTGAGATCCTATGGCCTGGGAGTGTAGCCAGCACTAAAACCCATTGCGCTAAGGTATATGATTAAAAATACATTGTCCCACCTCCACTTCCCAGTTGTGAACAGTGCTTTTACTCACTGAAACCTTCCCGGTAAGCTCCCATCTGCATTCAGCCACCAATGGCATCAGGTAGAGATCACCCATTATCTGCAGCCACACATTTTGGAGCCTTCCTTCTAGAGAGCCAAACAAGGATTTTAAGGACAACCTCACAAGATTTTGTGCAGGTCATGTCAATAACTGATCAAGGCATCTCTTAGGATGCTGTTGTAATCTCTGGCTGTAAAAGAGCTGTGGTTCTTTGCTCATGTGCCTTGAGGAGGAGGGCAGCACTGCAGCAAGTACCCTTAGCAAAACAAAACACAGACTAACCTCCTCAGGCTAAAAGCAACTCGAGAAGGAGCATCTGGAATTGCTGAAGGACATACTCAGGAAATTTCAGGATTGGCCTCGGCACCAACAGGGTAAACCCAGGTTACTAAGTCGCACAGCCAGCTACAAGTAACCATGGCCATTGCTCCTTTGGCCGCCTCTTACAGCCCAGACGCGCTGGGAGCACTCCCCTGTATCATCAGCTTCTCAGTCATGCCAGGTGAGGGAAACGTTTCCAAGATTTCATTTAATACCTGTATTTAATCCATTAGCTCTCCCTGCAGACCTCCTGAAGGCTGGGCTGTGATTAAGGAGGAGATAAGTGCCCTGTTTATTGCTCTCCTGGTACTTCTCTGCTTTCCTCTGTACTTCCATGGGCAGTTTTCACCCCGCAATCATGCACTGCCTTGGAAATGTGCATGGAACCTCCCTGCCCTGTCCCCTCGGGATGAGTTGAAGAGGAGAGACCCCCACAGCACCAATAATGCAGCTCTCACTCTCCTGTGCCTGCACCAGAGCAAGATGTTCCACTCATAGACAGAGAAGCTTCACAGGCAGTGCTGCTGGGCAGTAAAGGGAGAAGAGCTGGGAGCAAAATCCTTGCTCCAAGCATCCATACCTCCAAGCAGACATCCATATCATCAGGAGTAGCCAGCATGGATTCACCAAGGGGAAGTCACGCTGGACCAACTTGATAATCTGTGAAGAAGGGACTGGCCTGGTAGATGAGGTGAGCGGAGTGGATATTGTCTACCTGCACTTCAGGAAGGGCTTTGACACTGTCTCCCATAAGATCCTCATAGAGAAGCTGATGAGTCCAGGCTGGATCAGCAGACAGTGAGGTGATCTGAAAAATGGCTAAAGAGCCAGGCCCAGAGGGTGGTTATCAGTAGCATGAAGTCTAGTAGGAGGCCAGTAACTAACTGTGTACCCTAGTCAATACAAGGTCCAAACCTGTTGAACATACTCATTTATGATCTGGATGATGGGGCAGAGTGTGGCCTCAGCACATTTGCTGATGAAAACAAACTGGGAGGAGTGGCTGATACACCAGAAGGTTGTGCTGCCANGGACCAACTTGATAATCTGTGAAGAAGGGACTGGCCTGGTAGATGAGGTGAGCGGAGTGGATATTGTCTACCTGCACTTCAGGAAGGGCTTTGACACTGTCTCCCATAAGATCCTCATAGAGAAGCTGATGAGTCCAGGCTGGATCAGCAGCTTGGCAGAAAAGGATCTGAGGGGTCCTAGCAGACACCAGGTTAAACATGAGCCAGCAACCTGGCCTTGCCACAAGGAAGGCTGTGTTAGGTAAAGTATTGCCAGCAAGTCAAAGCAGGTGATCCTTCCACTTTATTTAGAACTGGTGAAGCCACACTTGGACTCTNTACTCATTTATGATCTGGATGATGGGGCAGAGTGTGGCCTCAGCACATTTGCTGATGAAAACAAACTGGGAGGAGTGGCTGATACACCAGAAGGTTGTGCTGCCATCCCGAGGGACATTGACACTCTGGAGAAATGACCTGACAGGAACCTCACGTAGTTCAACAAGGGTAAGTGCAAAGTCCTGCACCCAGGGAAGANCTGTCTCCCATAAGATCCTCATAGAGAAGCTGATGAGTCCAGGCTGGATCAGCAGCTTGGCAGAAAAGGATCTGAGGGGTCCTAGCAGACACCAGGTTAAACATGAGCCAGCAACCTGGCCTTGCCACAAGGAAGGCTGTGTTAGGTAAAGTATTGCCAGCAAGTCAAAGCAGGTGATCCTTCCACTTTATTTAGAACTGGTGAAGCCACACTTGGACTCTTGCATCCAGTTCTGAGCTTCCCAGTGCAAGACAGAGATGGACATACCAGAGAGAGTCTAATGATGATGACGGTATTGGATCTTTCCTATGAGGAGAGGCTGAAAGAGCTGGGGTTGTTCAGCCTGGAGCAGAGAGGGCTCAGGGAGGGATCTTATTAATGTATATAAATACCTGAAGGGAGGGTGTGAAGAGGATGGAGCCAGGCTGTTCTCCAGTGACTGGAACACAGGCAATGGGCACAAAGTGGAACACAAGAGGCTCCATCTGAACATCAGGAGATGCTTTTTTTTGACTAAGCACTGGCACAGGTTGTCCAGGGACATTGTGGGGTCTCCATACTTGGAGATATTCAAAAGCCATCTGAACATGGTCCTGGGTGCAGCTTGTGCAAGGTGGCCCTTCTTCAGCAGCGGGGTTGGACCAGGTGACCCAAATCCATCCTCAGCCATTCTGTGATTCTGTGATTTTGTATAGTTACAACCCTTGGTGTGAGGGAAAGTTATGAGCAAGATGGACCAAGAGTCATCTGCAACCACCTGTTCTCCTTGATCCCTTGCCATTAACCGATAGGCTTGGTTGTCATCTGTTTCATCCTCCCCGTTCAAAGGGCAAATTAGTTTTTCTTGTTCTTTCTCGTTTCAAAATAGAAGAGGAGGGCTGGGGAAGGGGAGGGGGAAATGGCCAGGCCAGGCAGGAAAGACAGTAATCATCTCCAGCAGACTGTGCTACAGCTTGTTCTGCTAACATGCTCCATGACTCCTGCAGCACAGCCACCACTTCTGTAAAAACACAGAGGATGAGCATGAGTATCTGAATCACAGCAGCTTTTTCTATGGTTCTGCAGCTGTTGCTGCTAAGGCTCAGGCTGCACTGGTCTCACTGAATGTTTGGCTCCTTCTAGTGCTAAAAAATGCCGGATTTCCCGTTCAGAGCAATCCATTGGCAGCTGTGAGGTTTTGCTGTTACATCCCCAGGTGCCAAATAGTGTTTCATATGGGATGGAGAAAGGTGCTGGTTCACTGCCCCTTTCTCAATAAATATTATAAATAAAACCTTAATACTGCATGATTTGTTTCCCTTTCGACGTGGATTTCCAGTGTTGATGCTCTTTTTTTATTACTGAGCTAGATATGAAGCAGTTTTTATGTCCACTGCAGATTTGGAAGTGTACTAGACACTCTCTGCAAACAGGGAGCTGTTTATCTCCTATTCATTGGTTTTGACCACCTAAACAAATGTGATTCCACGCAAAGTATTCATTTGGTTTGTTTTAGGTACTTCTAATGGCTTAACTCACACCCTTTCCGGGGCAGATCCCATTAGCATGTGAATTACCAACCCCAGAAAGAGCTCATTAGTACAGTGCCAAGCCAAAGGTCTTTATTTTATGGTAGAACCTGGGCCATTGGTGCACCAAAGATGCTAGGGCCTGCTGCATGAGGTGCAAATATGCAAAGAGTTAAAAAAAAAGCCCCCACAACATTGAATGGCCTGAAAACATGGCATTTTGAGACCTGTCCAGCTGCAAGAAGCCACATCTACCACCTATGGAAATCAACTCTTTTATTCCAGACTTCAGACAGGCTGCAATGACATGACTGTCTAGATAACAAAACTTTCAACTATCATTTGCTGCTCTTGGGAGTAGCTCCTACCTGAAACATATAAAAGTCTTATCTGTTAACATCCCTAAAGGGAGACATGTTTCAGGAGCGCTGGGCTGCATGACTTTATGTGCTTGTTTCTAATACACAGACACAACCGCAGACTCAGATGAAACCTTCAAAGAAAGAAGTACTTTTTAATGTGACACCAAACTCATTTTGGCAACTCATTTCTGTGAGGTATTCTTGCACCAAACTTTCCAGCATCATGAAAGTAGGAGTCAGATCATTCAAATGGATCTGCAGGCTCCTGCTGATGATTGCTAACTTGGGACCTCTCTGATGCCTTTCTATAACTTCCAAGAGCCTGGCATACTCAGAGAATATTATCCTTCCTTTTGGGCTCTGAGGAAATGGAATACACCAGGATAAGTGCATGCTGAGCCAACTCTCTCTTCAGCAGGCTGTATTTTATTTTGTGTGGATATGGCACCCACGTGGCCTGGGAGAGTATTGCACAAGTGAAATTTCCCTCAAGATGTGTCATTTTCTAAAGGCCATACTTGCCTCTAACTACGTTTCCTTCTACTTTTCCCTGTTGTAATGGGAATAGTTTTCATCTCCTGACATCATCAGAGGGGCTGAGAGGTGTTGAAAGCATTTCTTGGAAGAAAACATTGTATGGCAAAGGAAGAATAATTGTGCTTGCAGCACAGGGAGGACACATATATCCCCCTAAAAAGATTTTACAGCCTTATTTGCATTAAAAAAAAAAAAAAGTAGGAGATTTTTGTCAGAAGCAGCAGAAGGGAAGATAAGAAATTCAGCAACTCAAAATATTCCCAAGGAATGAAAAGAACAAGGGATTAAAAAAAAAAAAAAAAAAGAGATCAAATTCAGTCCTACCAAATGACATCTAATTCAAGTAGTAAAGACTGCGCTTAAGGGAGTAACCAGCTTGGGGATGATGGCAGTTCCCTCCCCACTGCAGGAAATTGGGGGGCCTAGTAGGCATTGCTCCCAAGCCCAGCTTTGACTGGCCTTACTTCTGGAGAAGGCATAGACCTACTATTCATTAAACCTCTGATGGGTCATGGTACAGCCCAAGGCAGTCACGGCCAAGTCATGGCCTACCCATTGGACCTCACCATCACAGTACCACATGCTCCAAGCGTGGGGCACAAGCCAGAGCTGCTTGGTGCAGTGGTGGTGGTGGTAAAGAAGGGACTGAAACTTTGTTTTAAATTGATACCTGTGAGTAAGAAGCTGGCAGCCCAGAAAGCCAACTGCCTCCTGGGCTCCATCAAAAGAAACATGACCAGCAGGTTGCAGGAGGTGATTCTATCCCTCTACTCTGCCCTCATGAGACCCCACCTGGAGTACTGTGTCCAGCTCTGGAGTTCTCAGCACAGGAAGGACATGGTCCTGTTGGAAGGGATCCAGTGGAGGGCCACAAAGATGATCAGAAGGATGGAGCACCTCTCCTATGAAGACAAGCTGAGAGAGCTGGGGCTGTTCAGCCTGGAGAAGAGAAGGTTCTGGGGAGAGAAGGGTACAGGAGAGCTGGAGAGGAACTCTTTGTCAGAGAGTGCAGTGATAGGATGAGGGGTAATGGTTTTAAATTAAAAGAGGGGAGATTTAGATCAGACACTAGCAATAAATTCTTTCCTGTGAGGTTGGTGAGACACTGGAACACGTTGCCCAGAGAAGCTGTGGCTGCCCCATCCCTGGAAGTGTTGAAGGCCAGGCTGGATGGGGCTTCGAGCAACCTGCTCTAGTGAGAGGTGTCCCTGCCCATGGCAGGGGGGTTGGAACTCCATGATCTTTAAGGTCCCTTCCAACTCTAACCATTCTATGATTCAATGATCACAGAGGGGTTGATCTTATGAAAGCCCATCAGCACTGACTGGGAGAAAAACACCCAGCACCTTCGCAAAGCACAGGTATGGATAACCTGACCAAAATGCCCCAACCTATCATTCCTCCAGGGTTGGTTCAGAGACTGCAACCGACACACATCTAGGTCAGCTGGTACTAAAAACCACCATTAAACATTAAATGGTGTTTGGTATACTTGTTCCCCCATAATGTACGTTAGGAGGATCTACATGGACTCTGCATGGACAGCGCCTGGCAAATTTGGCATTGGATCAGGCAGATTTCCACCCAGAAGCACACAAAAAAATGTTTAAGTCTAAGAGGATCTCTTTACCAGTGAGCCAAGTGTCTCAGCTCTATACACAATTTTCACCCACTGCAAAACTAGCACCGCTCACCTTCCTTCTTCCAGCAAGTAATGGCAGAGGCTGGTGATATGGATTCCAGGTGAAAAATAAGCAGAAGCAGTATGTCAGGGCTTTAATCAAATCTGTAGGAGATGTGATTTTTCCTCCTTGCCAGATGTACCTTTTTTTTTGTACACAGACATCAATGTTCGTGGAACAATATTTGATCAGACTTGATTTTCAGGCTGGATCCCTGTCTGTTTCTTGGGCTGAGCAGCCGCCCAAGGTTTCCTCCTGCTGCTGTGGCCAGCTCCCGGCAGGATTTGCGCATCGGTCGCTGTGTGCAGCCGGGGTGAAGTGCACACAGGGTCTCTTAACGCACTGCAGTGGAGCCGAGTTGCTTCCGATGCGGCTGGCTCAACTTCCTCTCTGCCATCCCTGCCTGGTTCATTAGCATCAAACTGTTCAAAGGGATGGAAATTAAATTATATTTAGGTCAGAAACGTATTTTAAGTAAAAAATACCTGTTATATTTCAAGTATCTTGTTCAGAGACTCTCTGTCTACTGCTTCCAGGATGGTTGCACAAATAGTCACTGCCCTTAATATGTTTTTTAATGGTACAGCAGGCGCTTCCAAAATCTGATTTTTGTTTAAATATAAATTAGGTTCATTCTCTCTCTCAACCTAATTAATGCTGGTAAATAGGAAACCACCTTCTGGCAGCTCATTTAGGCATCCCAGACAGGCAAAAGCCCATTATTTCCACAGACAACTTTGAAAGGCAAAGAAAATAGCTCTGCCATAGTGATAGGGCTGTCGTCCTGGACAGCCCAGCACCCTGCTCTCTGCTAGAAGTGAGCAGGCAGGCAGCTTTCCAGGAGCACCAGCAGTCAGACATCACTCTCTACGCTTTGGTCTGCCAGTCCTTTTAAGCAGTGACCTCTCCATGACTCCCTATGCAATCACATCTTAAAACAGTCTTAAACATCTGGGCTACGCCTCCTATCAAGACTTTATGAGTGACGATCTTCTTGGACTTAATAAATATTGATCATTATTCTGGAAGCAGCTCAACAGACAGAAGCTGCTTTTCAGCCCCAGCTCCTGGAGAAGAGGCTGAGTTGACTCACAGTCAGTACACTTAAAACTGCAGTGTACCGTGATGCTCAGGGATCCATGCTTCAATTAATACTCCAAAGCCTCCTGTGAACAATCTAAGGACAAGGTTACCTTGTTCAGGGCTTCCAGGGGGATAAGGCAATACCAGTGATAGAACAGCCCAAGGCAATTTTTTGCAACACTATGTGACACCTCCCTCCTCCAAGGGTCTGAGCCCACAGACTCACTTCTTTATGTCAACACATACCAGAGCAGGGGAACATCATGGCTGCTGCTGCTTCTCCTCTGCTGTCCACCCAGGAGAGCACACCGGAGAGCCTGCTGGCTTGCCCTGCTTGCTGACGTATCCTTCCACCTGCTCATAACTTTGCCATTTCCATCTTGTGTTTGATTCCTGAGGCAATTTTCTCCCTCCTCCAATGGGGGCACGGTGGGAAACAGAGACCCAAGCACAGCTGGCTGCTTCTCCCCCCAGGCCCTGTCAAACTTCTCTGCAGCATGCCCTGGCACTGCAGGTATCACCGAGGCAGGGCGCCTTAGATGTCTCGGGGAAGAGATGATGCTATTTTTCTGCCCTTCCTCCAGGGGATCTTCAAATCCCTCGACTCTCACAGAGCAACAGTCTGTTTAATCTGAGTCTGTTTGAAGGAGGCAGCAAGACAGGAAAAGAGTTGGATGGAGGAAGCCAAAGTTTAGGAGCTTAGTATAAAAAATTAAAACCTTCCTGCTTTCCAGTGTTGATAGTGATCTTCCCCTCCATCAGCAGCTTCACTGATGTGCTCTGGCCTGCTCTGTGCTGGTTTCCCTGACCTGCAATGGGAGTAGGGACACAGGCAGCTCTTGCCCAGCTAGGAGAGGCATCCAGCGCCTTTCACCTTTGGGGAGAGCACAAACAACTCAAGAGATGTGGGGTTTTTTTTTCAAGCCTGAGCTGCAGTGCCTTGGCCCGAAGTGCACTCATCAGATAAGATGCACTTCAGGCTGAAAGCAGACACAGAAACTGGTTTCAATGGGGTTAGACAGAACATTCACCAAGGAAGGCTTCAGCGCTCAGCTACACTCACGGTGTTATTGGGTTAGCGTTAATGCAGTACATGTGGTCCAGCAGCCAGAGGAAATGGCTGAAGCCTTCCTCAGAACTGATGGCTTTATCCCTCGCATTAGCACCGAACTCCTGGCAGTGGCTGGGCTTTGCTTGCAGCAGCAGCCGTTCTTCTTCTCCTGGCATGTGTGCAGCGCCCTGCTTCCATTGCAAAAAGAAAAAGAGAAAAGGAACTATCGATTGTAATTGCTCCTATTCATTCAATCACTGCTTGTCATGACAGGGCGGTAGCAGCACATAGTTGTCCTTTGACAACAGCCCTAACTGGCTGGAACAGAGCAGAGCAGCCATCCTTTCTGACAGCCAGAAGCTGTTAGAAAGGGCAAGAAACAATGACGGCATCTGCTCCTGAATTTTGACCTTGCCAGTCCTCCTGAGGGCTGCATGTGGTGGATGAAAGGTGGACAGCACGCCCTACAAACCACCACACCGATTCCCTCATATGCAGGACATGCCTCGCTGAACAAAAATTACAACCAGCCCACAAACCACAATTAAATGTGTTTATTAAGTAAAACCACTACTTTATAGGTGATTATACTGGATATAGATGCAGTATCAGTGCTCTCACAGTAAATCCCAGTATTTCTCTGCATAAGCTTTAATACACCTATGCTTTGATTTCACAGACTAAAAACTCAGTATAAACTACGGTGAGTTCTGAGCATGAGTAGTCGTACTGTGCTCAGGATTAGTTCTCAGTTTCTGTCTTTGGCTCCTCATAAACCCACCTGCATTTCTCCAGTGTTAAACTTGAATTTAACCACATTAAATCTATATAGAGTACATACAACACTTTTTTTTTCTGGTAGCTCACCACTGAATCTGACTTATCAGTGCTGTGGCTTGGTATCTAGCATCTTGATAGCAGATCTTGGAAGTCTGTCTACACAAGAGTACCATTTTAACTAGCAACAGAATGTCTATGAGACCTCTGCCATCAACCTACAGTTCCCTTGAGAAAGCGGGAAAGGAATGGAAGCGCTTATCAAAAAGAGTCTCCTACAGCACTGGTGTAATGCAACATCCTTCCTGGAAGTGCAGGAGATTCCAGGAGGCATTCAAGGAAGCTCTGGTGAGGAGCATCAACGGGCAGTGGGATTTCAAATAGTCCTTCCCTCAAAGGTGAGCCTCAAATTGTTTTTTTTTCTTGAATTGAGTAAATCAAAATGATAAGCAAACAACATTCCCAACCAAGCACATGACAAATTGGAAGATGACAAAGGGGAGAAGTTTCTGTTTATTTACTCCTCTTTAAAATGACTTAAAAGCAAATTTAAACACTATTTTAAAAAAGAGGGGGTCCAAAATATCAAGAAGCTGGAAAGAAAACCACGAAGGAGGCATTACAAGGTTAGTAGAACATAGAAAGCATAGTTAGTATAAAACAGATTTACAGTCTCAATGAACAGCAAATTCATGCTGCCCATGTAAATTGAACAGTACATAATAGTGTCCCTACCCTCTGGAACACAAAATTCTTTTATAATTTTATTTTATTGTAGTAGTGGATAGGAAAACACAAGAATTTAAAAAACCCAACATTTTCAATGGAAAAAGAAAAACATTAAAAATACAATATTGCTCCGTAGGCACTGATAAATGTTCTTCTATGGTAAAAGAGTGTGCCAAAGCAGAATTCAAAATTGCATAATTCCGACTACAATGATACAGCCCCGGTGTGACTGTAAATAAAAATGAGCTATGCTATTTCTCTGACACTGCCTGACTGCGATCCTGCCCACTACGAACTGTCTGCAACACTGGAGTTTGGACAGGGCTAGGCAGAAGTGACAGGCAGCAATACTGGAAAATGAAGGTATCTCCTGAGAAGTCAGAGTGCTCTGACAGCTCAGATCCGTGGAGGAGGGCTTTCATTACATTGACAACAAGCGAATGTGTGCGCTTGCCAAGGCTTTCACTCTGCATGCTTCAAGCTACACCTGACCTTGAGGTGCTGAGACCTAGTAAGGAATGAACGGGAGTAAGAAAAGGTTGCTTGCCACAGGGCTTCTTAGAAAGAGCACTCCAGTAGCCAGTGGCTGCTGGCAGGAGGTCAGCTACAAGCCCTGCCCAAACCTGCCACCAGCTGACAAGTGCTTCCCTTTCCTCTCCCCTCACAGAGCAAAGGCAGCTGTAATGTTACTTACACCATCCTCCGCAGAGCACTCTTACCAGATTACAGAGCACCTATGTCCTCTGATGGCAGCGATGTGGACTTCACTAGGACCTGCAACAAAAATCAACTCAAAGCAGTGGTGGGTGGGAAGCAGCTACTGGGGCCCTGGAGAATGTTAAAGCAGTGCCTGTGTAGGGCATGCTAAAGCAGATTTTTACCTTGCAAGCATCCTCACTTCTGAGACTTGTCCTTCTCTACCTGTTTTGGCACATGCAGCCTTCCTGCTCCTCCTTTCTGGTGGGCAAGATACCTGAAATTCATAGTCTCAAGCCCCAGTGTCCCTGTGCACAGGGGAGGAAAGATAGACTTCAGTCTTCTGTTTCACTAGGGAGTCTCTGGCTAAAAAAAGTAATTTTTTAAAAAATGCCACGGCAGGAAGCAGTTAATCAAACATATCCTCAAACATGCGTCGCCCCATAGCTATGTAAACCTCTTTTTCTTCCGGCGTCATCTGGGCCACCAGCTCTGGGCGCTGGCTCACTTGGCTGTACGAGTGTGGACGCCCAGCCACCGTGACAGTGGGATCCTCTGCCACCACCTCAAACTCTTCATCCTCCTCCTCATCCTCTAGCCCATATGTTGTGGTGGCCGTGGCAGGAGCACGGGGAGGGGATTCCTCCTCCGACTCGCTTGTCTCGCTCTCAGAGTCACTAGCATTGGCACCAGAGAGAGGAGCGGCACCTCCAACAGTGACTGTTGAAGCAGAAGGTGTCTTCTTCTCATGGATCAGCAGGGCACGCATCACCTCCTCGTTATCATCCACAGCTGCCCGTCCCTCCTCACGCTCCTGGAAGGTATCCAGATCCCGGCCCCCTGCAAAGAGACACAAGGGAATGACTGTTTCCTCACAGAGATCTGGGTGATGGCCCTGAAGGCTTTCTGGACCTGTATTAATTACTGCCACTGAGCACGCTTGGCCAAGTCACATCCCTTCTCTATGCCAGCTCCCCCTCTCCCTTAAATGACAGAGATAGGGTTTTTTTCTCATAACAGCAGAGCAAGTTTTGATATTCCCTAGGAGCTGATGGGCTTGGAATCACTATGGCTCCCGGCTAACGGCCTCAGTCAGGACCACATCACAAGAGAAGACAACATCACATGATGGGCAGGCACCGGGAAAAGATCTTACACGGAGGTGCCCAACTCTGGCACCCCTCAGCTGCACTGATGCATTTTCCTCACTGTAGAACAGAAGGCAGTCCTTGGGACCTAAATCTGGGCTTCCAGATACTCAGACTGGCACTCAGTGATAACACTTGTCAGGGATAGAGATACCCAAACTTTGCACCCAATGCTGATACTTCTCTGAGCTACAGATACCCAGACTATGCACCTAATGATGATGCTTGTCAGATCCAGCAAGTATCTCAGTGCTGTTTCACAAGTGAACAAGCACAGGCTGTTTTCTTTTTGCCCCTCTGTTTCCAGGTTGTACGACCACAGCCTGGAGGACTCGCGGTGATGATGAAGACCATGGTGTACTGCTGACACAGACCATAAACACAGAACCAAAGCCAGGCCCTGCCCTATACAGCTCACCATCTCTAAGGATTAAGACAGAGAAGCAGATGAATCCAGGCAGACAGGGAATATTGTAGAAACCATGTGTTATAAAACACCATCCAAAGTAGCCGTGCCTGGTAAGCTCAGAGGCGCAACTATCAGGCAGGAAGGGGAAAAGCTGATTACTGGAACACAGTGGTAGTGAGCGGGATCTATCTCGCGAAGCAGATGCAGGTTACAGCCTACAGCCAAGCTGTGCAGCACAGCATGGAAGGCTTGCTGTGTTAAAACAGCTCCTGCTCTCCAAGCTGAAACACAGCCCAGCCAGTCTTTCTGGCTCCCTACCTCCACCTTATTTGAAGGGGACTGCAGCTTCCCGGCTGACAGACCCACAGCCAGTGCTCCTCTTTCAGTAAGCTTAGCTGTACAGTATCTGGAAGGGTTTGAGGTGGCTTGGGCAGGCAGAGTGTTTGCAGCTCACCATTCGTAAGGTAAAATTCTATTCAAAAAGCAGCATTCTGCAGAAAACATCTCCTCGTCCCACACTTGATGAGAGGACTGCGAGTCCATCCAACACCAGTAAACCTACCGCCAGTATGGAAATAAACAACCGCAGAACCAAAACTGAAATACAGAGAACCTTATGTAAAAACAAGGCCTAAAAAGTAGGACAGGTGCCCTGTGGCAAACTTTCTCTCTTGCTCCTAAAGATGGTGCCTATGAACAATTGCTGGAGCTGAGGTGATGGCATTCTGCCTTCATACTTTAACACCACTTGCCGGCTTCTCCAAGACCTGGACCCTCATCGTTTCAACAACACATCGAGGCAGCTAGCACCCAAGCCTCACCCCCAGGGTCAAAAATACACTGGTTACTTTTTTCAACTTGATGTGAAAAAAAAAAAGCTAAAAACCAGGTGAATTCAGGAAGTTAGTTCTGCATTTAGTACTAAAGGCCAGGGGAGTTTGTTGTCACTCCTTTCCTGCAGTAAAATAAAGGCCAACTCCTACCTTCAACAAACTCACGTTTTTATTGTAAATGAAGTTGTAGTAATGAGAGATGGCTGCAACTACTATTAATGCCCTGGCAAAACTCTTGAGAGAAAGGAAGAATGAAGGCATTGTGGTAGCAGCTTTCTGCTCTACTTGCTGCTTGTGACTGTGGAGCATAAGAGGCTATCGGAGAGCACCCCTGTGAGATAACGTTGTAGCTCATCACATTGAGACCACAGCCTAGGGCAGCTCCACAAAGTCTGATTTCGTGGCTCAGGCGTGGGGCCGCCAGCTGCTTGCGAAAACTGTTCCTGCCAGATCCAAGCAGTGAATTAAATGCCATGGATCTTTTCTGTTGACAGTCCGAGCTTCCTTCCTCCCTGTTTATGTCATCCAAGATCTACAGAAATGTGTTGCAGCAACAATTTTGGACCATTTCCACAAGTCCCCTCTCTGGTCTCCAGTAGTGGTGTAGGTTAAGCAGTGATGCCATCATGCTGTAAGGAAATACACTCCTCCTTCATGTCCTTCAGCTGCATCTGAGGAACACCTACGCTGTGTACACCAAACATCAACTCAAGCAGCCAAGTTAAAACTCCAGGTGAATTGAATGTCTAGCAGAAAAATGGGGTGAGAACTCACCACGGTTGGTGATTAACAACAACAGCTGCTATAGATTGCAGGAGGAGGTTGTTTCAACAACCTCACTTTATTTGATCTATTTGAAAAATGTTTTGGGATCTGTCTGGTTGAAGGGCATTACGCGCACACTCAATAATTATGTATCTTCTGACTATTATTTCACATCCATTTTCTTCACTTCTGCTATACTCCACTCCTCTCCTGAGCATTGCACTGGTTCCAGGGTCTCATGCTCACACTTGCGATCCCCTTTCACCATCTCTTCCCAGGGCATCAAAAGTTTCAGTCTATAATCCTTGAATTACTTGAAAGATTGCATTTATTGATTCACTCTCATAAAAATCATAGAAGTCTCTAATTCCCATTTTGACCCTAACATGAATGAAACTAAACGCAAAGATAATCAGAAACAAAGAGAAAGCAATAAAGACTCACCTGCCATGGTAACAAACCTTTCTACTGTAATTCCAGAAGCTGTATTTCTGGCATATTCTTCATGCAAAACACATTTTGAAAAACAATTGGCAATAAGAAGGCTGGGAGCACAAAACCACTGCTGGTAGATTTGGTAGGCTTCAGCATGACTGAATGTTAATACATGTTATTTTTCAGCAGTGACCTATTAGGGAGGCAGCTTTCTAGATGAAATTGAAAGACCTTCATCCAAAAGTAATAAACTCTCAAGGTTGAAGACGTAGCAGATAATTAACATTTTAGAAACCCGCAAACAATTTTGCGGGCAACTCAGCTTCATTGACCTAGATTTCAGTCCTGGATCTAATAAATCAGGAATTTTTACATCTACGCACGCAGGTGCTTTTCACAGCAGAGGGGAGAAGACAAAATCTGGAGCAGCAGCTGTACACAAACAGGGGAATACACTTTTGACAACACCTTAAGAGTGTCACATAAGCAGAGCAGTACTTTTGCTTTGCGAATCCTCTTACCATCTTTGATTTCATCAGGGTCATAAGCTCCCTGCACTGTGCTCTCCCGTAGCCAAATCGGCCTCTCTCTGGCTGGCTTTCCTTCACTTGCAGACCGGTTAAGATCTTCCTGGTCCTCCATGCTGATGACAACGTTCTGGGTATACAAGTCCTCATATGATGGTCCTTTTGTAGTCCATGCTTCTCGATGGTGTCCACCTGCAAGGCCAGCTGCTGTCCCTGAACCAGTACCAGCTGCACGTTCCTTGCTGCATAAAAGTCAAAGAGATAAAACCAGAACGTTCAGAACAAGCCCCTTCTTGGCCAGCGTTGCAACACTTAAGCTACGATTAGTTAATTATCTTCTATGATCTGCACTGAGAACTTGCATTCTCATTTCTGACATGCGATGCCAGGAATTTCTACACCAGCTTGCTGGATCGGGTAATCTGGGGATGGGGGGTGTGTGTCTCTAATGGGGAACCCTACATGAGGCCATGGCAACTTCCACACCAGGCACTGAAGAGACAGCACAAAGGCAGCTGCTGCTGGACACACGTGAAAACATAAAATCCCAGAATAAAGCTACAGCAGCAAAACATAGTTGAACAGTAATCTGATATTTGGAAAGGTCTCTTCTTGGCCTTCACACACCAACCATATACTGCATAAAAAAAGCATCTAAGTCAGATGATATGCCCAGATACTCAGCATACTCAGGTCTGTGAACCATTATTAATCACAGGACTCATGAAGGAGTTAACTCACTATGAAAAACACAGTCCAAACCTCTGCTTGAATTCTGAGTGACAATGCCCGTGGTAACATCTCCTATGTTACAAAGTAGATCTGTGCTATCTGTACTTGGGAGGACCAAGGGGTGTAGGCAGAGAAGAAAGATGAGAGGACACTTTGAAACCAGAAGACTAGCTAGAGCTGAGCAAAGAGCTTTGTGCGGTGATGGTGTGTGGGAGGAGGCAAGCCAGAACTGTCTTCATTGTGGAAAAGCTGGAGAAAGAAAAGCAATGACCATTGCAAAGGGTACAACAGTCAAAGTCTTGCCCTGCTTTGTTTTCTGAGAGAAGCTGCAGCCAGCACATTTTCCTCTAGGCTTCCTCCTAGCTAAGGAGACTGATGGAGAAAAGAAACACTCCTGCTTAGATCTGATGGAAAGAGGACATCAGGTGGAGTATTTTCTGCACAGTAATGGCAATGAGCCTAAAATACTCTTTCTGGTCTGTGCTGTTACATATGCATTGATCAGGGAACGCAGCTGAATGGAAATTCATTGCTTTCCAGTTGGGGACAGCCAAATGTAACCATTCCTCTACTTCAAAATCATATTTCATCTTCTCAGAGAAACAGATCTCCTGCCGACTGCACCCGCCCTCAGCCATATATTTGCAGTCACCTGACTGCCAGTGGTACCTAAGGCTTTTCACAGGTAACAGACCTGACTAGACTCCTCCTCTTGTCTAAAGCAAACCCATCAAGGATACTCACAGTGTCCCTGCTCTGCTGCCAGCTGAGCTGACAGAAGTTGACAGTGAGCACAGTTCAGCCACTGCTATCTGCCCCTGACCTTCCATCCAGCTAAGCTTGAAACAAGGTTGCAGTTGGAGAAGACCTGAATAACATTCATTTTTTTTTAATTCTGCGAGGACTGAACCACTGCTTGATGAGCAAATTTTGCTGGATTTTTTTAGTGATAAACACTGAGGGGAACAAATGCAGGTAGGCGATCAGCTCTCATCTCCAGATAAGAAGTAATGGTGTGTTCAGCCACAGTCTGGACTGAGGGCTGCAGACAGCCTCCTAGTAGGGAGCTTGCTGGGGTCTGTGAGCAAAATATCTCAGGGCATCGGTTTTCGCACACACCCACACGCTGATCGGTTCTCTCCTGCAGCCAGCTCCACCAGGAGAGCTTCACATCAGCCTTGAATTTTGGGGCAGAAGACTCATGCACATGGATTGCTTATGTAACCTAAGGAACCACACAGAGACCTTCTTCCCAGTGTGTTATTTCAAGTGTTGATATCGTTCAGCTCTCCAAGACAGGCGTGTGTTCTGCGAAAAGCACCACTCTGCTTCCCACACAATAGAAATCTAACTAGCGTTTCCCTGACGATTTTATGTAATCCACTTTCCTCACAAGATACACAATGCAGCTCTCCCTCAAGCTCTCCCTCCTCACGACTGCAGCATGACAACTAAATACTCAGAAGGGCCAGGAACTGCCTAATAATACTTTTGCACAGAGATCCCCATAAGTGTGCCTGAAATGGGACTTTTTTCCTATGTAGCACCATTTAGCAAGCAAAACACTTATTCCATAACATCAGGAACAATTCAAAAATTAAAGTATCAACTCTAAGAGACACCTACAGTACGAATTACTTTATGCCACCTACTGCAATGTCCCACACCTAGGTGGAACTGTCCAGACACTTTCTGGCCACTTTCAGACCCTGGTGAGCTTTGCAAATGTATCTGAATTTACTACCTTGTTTGTGGAACTGTATCTTCAGCAACACTGTTGGTAGGAGTCAACAACCCCTCAAGACTATGTGACCAGGGGAATATTCCTTACTGCCAGAAAAAATCTTCCTGTTCAGCAACACGTTTTCAAAATAAGGGGTTAAACACCATGGATAAGGCACCAGCAAAAGACCAGATGTGCAAGCTGCCTTATGGGCAGCACAGAGCAGATGGAGTGCAATCTTAAATCTCTCCTTCTCAGATCCATGATCTGCTTTTCCCTACCTAGCTCCAGATTTTGCATGGCCATCCTGCAACCAGGAACTATTCAGACAGTGGCAGCTCAGTGGCCCAGATGTGGCTACATTTGCTCTGTTACCCATCCGTTGTTTTACCCTGATGGAAATCCCTTAATGAGTGGCTAACTGCTGTTAGAGGTGACATAAAAAGTCCTTGATACAGCTGAGGTATGGCCCACAGAAACCACACTCTGCAATGGGTAAACAACTTGAAATTTTCATCTCAATTCTGACCGGGCTATAAAGAAAAGGTCTTGCATAACTCTTTTTGTGCTGTGTTTGAAATAAAGCATTTTTTTCACTCAGCTGCTCTTTAAGAGTTTCGACTTCACAACAGACAACCCAGGGTCCTTGGCAGCATGACCACAGAAAACTAATTTTGTGAAGACTTTTCTTACATAAAATCATGCATTTTTGACATAAGAAAATGGAGGGATATTAAAATCCGTCTGCCTTAGAAAACCACAGAGAAGGGCTTAGGTAAAGCAGGTTTTTTATTTCAAAACCTGTGGGGTTAATTCATGCTCTGCCAAGATTAAGAAAATTAACGGCCTCCTAGAAAGATATAAATGAAGACCTGCCTGGTTTCCCACGGCAGGTGAATGACAACTATGCAATGTCAGTGTGGTTGCTTCTAGCTGTAACTTTGCACTGACAGTGCAAAGAGACAACGCAGGGCACTTTGTGATCTTTTCTGTTTGTTTCAGAATCACCAAATGTCGGTTTTGTCAACAATTTCAGACACTCAGGACTCCATAAAAATGCAGGGAATAAAAAACTCAAGGTTTGGCTCTTTAAAAAAAAAAAAATCTCACAGCAGTGCTTTCATGCAATTAGCTGCTTTGAATTAACAAGAGTTAATAAATAATTAAATCATTGTATGTACTGAAGCAAGTTGTATTCAAGTAAGCATTTAAAAAGCCGCCTATTTATTTTGTCATTCCTAGCACAGAGTAATTAATCATTTACAATGTTTTTTAAGTATAAAAAAGTCAAGTAAGTGGGTGCAGCTATTTAATCACGGGACTGCACCAGGCTTCTGCTATGATAATTTCCTGTGCACAGAAGAGGAAGACTAAGAAATCTCTCTCTTTTTGGTGGGGTTATCCCAGGTCTACTACGCAAACTACAGAAAAGGGTTTTTAAAGCAAAGTCTAGAGATTCAGCTTGGGCATAAAGGCTTCAAAGACTCCCCATATCACCGAAGACATGCTGAGTGACCTCGGAGAAAATCTCTTCCCCTCTCTATATTGCTCCTGTTTTTCTATCAGAATGATGAGGAAAATCAGCTACCTTCTTGGCTAGAAAAAGACTATGAATAGAAAATAAATTATTATATTAATTAGAAAGTGTTCAGCATGAATATATGAGGAACGTTCTCTCTCAAGGTTAGTTTGAGAGAAAAAAAGGGTATCCTGCTTGCTCTCACATTAACTAAAGCCAAGCACCCCAAGGCACTGTGGGAATGCTTCCCCTCGTGGTACATTTCCCCTCCTCCCTGTGTTTAATTAATTTTTTTTAAACACAGAGAAGTGCATCACATTTCACCATACCTGACAAAACTGACAGCTCCCCACATCTTTCTGCATTATTTAAACATAATCTGTTTTTGTACAGCTAGGAATGTTCTTAAAGAAAGTGTCATTTCCCATGGGTAGGAACGTTTTAGAGAGTTTTTGACTATTACATGGCCTCCTCCCGAAAAGAAGAGGTGTGTAACAAGTAGGAGAAAATCAGAAGAAAAAAATACCCCTATTACAAGTAATGTCTTGGAACCAGAATGCTGTTATATGTGGATTTGAAATGCAAATAGTAGAATGCAGATAGCTTAGTTTCAAAAGCTGGGCAGAAACAAAAGGAACAGATGAAAGCTAAGGGTTTGAAAGCGGACAGCATAGACGGCCTCTTCAGAGCTTTGTCAAATGGCTGCAGTTTTCATTTCTCACATATCGGGGCAAGGGCTTGGTATACATACCAGTTGCAGAACAGCAAGCAGCAGGTAATTTCAATAACCCTCCCCACAGAAAACTACATGCAGGAAGCTGACCAGAAGAATAGTCCTCTGCCCTGTTTAGTAAAAAATGGTTATGGCCCTTTGTCTCCTTACAAACCATGCATTCCTTGGGGAATCTGCCAGTGCTTTGCATAGTTGGTGCTGAAGTAAGTCCTCAATGCAGCCAGAGGCTGTACAAGGTCTGGGGAAGCCTAGCAGAGCAGATGAATGCACTACAAGGAAGCAAAGAAGTGAGAGAAGACCAGGCCCATTCCCACCTCTGCTTCAGGGCAGGAATCTCTGTGGGTTCTGGCTCGAGTATTTCATAGGCTAAGTTCACATCTTCTGTCTCACGAAGCAGTGCATAGATGGGTTCAATCTGCTCATTGAATCTTGCCACGAGTGTCCTTGCATCCTTTTTGGGCATCGCCGACTCATCTTCTTCCACTTCAGTCTCACAGAAAGTACAGCGGAAAGTTCCTAAAACGAAAAAAGTTAAAAGCATTGGAAGGAAAGCAACAGGACCTGGTCTTTATACAGCTTTTTAAACAGCAGTGCTTTGTTGCTTTCCTAGCTTGATGCTAAATAGCTTTTCTTCCCCTGACAACCCCTTCCCACACACAGTGTACCTGGTTATTATTTAAGCAGAAAACAAAGCAAGCACTTTGATGCCATCCAGTGATACCCAGTTGGGTACAGTTTCTGGCTCTGAAAAGCCCAGATAGGCTGCAGTACCTCTGCTGAGAGACCTCATCTCACTCCCTCTTTCTTGCTGCATATTTTGAACGTCAGTTACAACTGAGCTGTGATGAAAAGCTTCACAATATACTCTTAGGAGTTCAAATACCTGTTTTAGGTGCTTGCACTGGTTATCTCCCAGGCCATACGATCAGGTTATTTTCACAATGAAGCAGGGTGCAGTTTCACACTGCACCAATCATTCTGCAGTAGCTGCTAGTACAACTGTTTCACTCTGTAACTAATGCAAAAATGATGGCTTCCCCTTCTGTTTCAGGGTCAAAAACCACAAGAATTGTCATTACTGCAGAACAGCAAATGCAAAAACTTATCGCACCTAACCCCCTTAATTCACTTATCAAAATTAAGAATGGCGAGATAAGAGTTGTATGAATGGCAATTAAGAATAAGCTCATTTTCCAGACTGCATCAGGATCTACAAAAAACAGGACAAACATGAAGGCCAACTGAAATGGTTGCATGGCAATGCAGTTACAAAAATCCTACTGAACTCCTGCACAGCAGGCATTTCAGTTTCATTACTCCATCTGAGAGTAGGACCCTTAGGGCAGTACATGCACAGTAGGGCCTTGCCATATGGTCCACTACGAGGGGAGCAGCAGAGTGTAATGACTTATCCTTTCAAGCGCTGGACTGAGAATGTACCTCTGCCTTCTCAGAGTACTTAGATCCAGAGCAATGCTCACAGGCATCTCTATTTCCCTTGTCCCTGTGTGATGTTTTTCATTGGCCCGTTCTACGACACCTATACACATCTAGCATCATCTCTCAACACCTCAACAAAGAAAGGTAAAGATCTTTTTACTGATAAGGAGCGGAAGGATAGGTCATATCGGGGGAAGGATAAGCTTATGTCTACAAAACCGTATTCAATCAGTACCGAAGCCTGCTGTATCACCAATGCTATGTACAAACACAGTTCAAAGAACGGGGTTTGCCCAGGGCACATGGGCATGATGTAATGAGACAGGCAAGCAAGCCAGGGCTTCTGGTATCTTGTTTTGCTGCTTACACAGCTTTGCTAGTCTTGTCACTTCATTTTTCAGTGTACCTTTTTCTCTGCCTGTAAGACAGCGATAAAAACAGACCTAACTTCTTCACCGATGGCTGTGAGGGCTAGACAATGCTCACACGCTTTTTGGAAAACACACAAAAGCACTGTTTATGACAGAAGGTAGATCCGTTGTCTCTCATCACAATCTGTAGAGATGCAGTTTTCTACCTTGGTACTATCTGAAGTAGCTTTTGCTTATTCTTACTGATAAATTAACATGTGAGTGTGTTGTTTATGTGGCCTGTAATATGTACACACTCCCTGCAATAAACTCTTTCTTTAGAAAGTTTGTCTTATCTAAATATAAAAGCTAAAGCACCCAACAACAGCAGTATGTAAAGCAAAGGATAAATGGATAAAGTGTTCTTCTCTCCCATCCAAGCATGAAACACTCTGCTTATTTTTTTCAGCTGTAAAAATTGCCCCAACTGGTTCAAAAACCATACATTATACAAGCTGTCAGCCCGGCAAAAACTGAAGCCAGAGTTTGGTCTCCTTATCCCCAATCTGAGGATACCGGTGTTGACAAATTGGGAAACAAGTTGAATCAATTTAAAATAATTAGCACATCTCAGTTCCCATAATGGACTAAGAGAACAAACACAGCTTAATGAGCAAAACTCTCCTCTTTTTACTGCCCTCCTCAAAAGTCCTGTTACATGTTCCTGAGACAGCTCAGACTTTTCACACTTCCATCTGTGAACCCCATGAGTATGTGCAAAGATTAGGATCGTAGGGAGAATGGTTCCAATTCAGAGTACCAAAAAATCAGAAAGTAAATACAGCTCTAATGAAATGGAACTCCTAAAGCTATCATGGATTTGCTGCAACTTCCACCCCTCAGGGTTCTCAATAAGCAAAAAAAAAAGTTAATAGATGAATTATGCAAAGAATCTGGGAATGAGTGAAATGACAAGCTTCCTCCATTAATATGCTGATTTTTTTTGAGGTGATGTAGCATTTCACAAGAGGCATATGATTAGAGAACTATGAAGTTGCTTTGCTATGGCAGATGGTATTTACATGTTGCAAACGTCTTTTATTAGACTTTAAGGGGTCACAAAATGTCACCAGAGCTTTTATGACATGGCACATCACATCAGCAGTGACACATGTTCCATACAGATATGAACTGAATATGACAAACATGAAGTGGAGGGCATGCAAAGGCTGAGAATGGCAATGTTTCCACCCTGATACTGTGTCTCTTCCTTCAGCCCTTACACAACCAATAGCATTACCAGGACAAGTAGATATCCTGAAGCTAACAGACAGGAGGCTTTCCTGCACCTTGGAAATGCTAACGGAGAGCGCATACATCCTCTCCTTTCCACACATGCTCAGGCAACTCAACAGAGATCTCTGGCTCCACATTAAAAACCAGCCATCTGAATGAGGTCTCCTCATCTGCTCCCAGACTCTTCAGGGTAGTTATGCTGGTAATCTGGCTCCTCAAGGCATCCTAAGATTAAGGAAACTCAAGCTCTGAAGTACAGGGCCAGAATATTTAGAGATAATTCCTAATGACTTGATTTCACTTGAGAGGAGGAAAAGGTCAACTGCCCACATGAATCGCATGCACAATGTCCAATCATGCATGCTGCATCTGCTCTCATTAACACATTTTACTGGCTACAGCCTCCTGAATCTCAGGCCAGGTCCTGCTCACAGCTTTCTCAAAGGATTCAAGCCTCATCTAGAGCCCAATAAGGTGTCTTCCTTCCACTCTGTCCTTTGCGATACTGCCCCAGACCCTCACTACTCTGACACAACTCTTTTCAACCTTAACTTACTCATTTCAGGCCTATTTACTGTTGTGCCAAAACTGTAACTCAGCTCAGCTAACTTCCATCTTGCTGCTAATCCTTCAGGTGGATTCATGAACTACTATCTTCCTCATACCTCCCTCCTTCATTTTGAAAGGCTCAATAAGACCCACATTTTTATTTGCCTTTTAAAATGGGACACCCATTCCTCCAATTGTGCTATCAATCTCATTGGGCACTTTCTGCAATTTGTTCTCATCTTTCTGCCGTAAAGCTGGAAGTATTTATAAACATCCAGATGAGTTTTCCCAAAAGCCCAACGCATTAATGCTTCTCTGATAGCCAGTGAGACCTTTTAAGATCACAGTGTAACAGATCATGAAAGTGCTGCTTCAATTATCACAAGATCTAGCAATGCTCCCAGATCTTTCTTCCTCCTTTGTAGTTTCCAGTTGATGAGCTCCATGTTTGTAAGAGACACTGGCATTAGATGCTAGGTGCATAACACTGTACTGTATTATAATCTTTCGGCTCCCCCAGCCTTCATCCTCATCCAACTCTTTATCCTCAACTGCATCACAAAACATTAAGCTAATTTATTTTCAAAATCTCCCATAACTTTCTTTTAGAAGTAGCATTATTACCATTACATGGATAGTGAGCTTAGGCACAGATGGCATAATTTCAGAAGTATCTGCTGATTTGAGCAGTACTTGATTTGAGATGCCTCAGAAATGTTTTTCTGAAACTTCTGTTTCAGCAAAGAGCATGCAGTACTTTTACCAATCTTCTTCCAGACTGCAGAATAAAGCATCTCAAATGTGTTAAGTACAACGGCTAATGATAGCCTTTGAAAAGTTTAGCTCAAATTGACTAGTCCAACACCACAGAGAAACTCATCTGGCCTGGAGAATCAGACCATGTTCCTGTGGCTACTACAGCCTATTTTCTTCAAGTAATTCCCTAACTCTCACACTGCACATTTTTCCTTCTTCTGCAGCAAGCCAGACAAAAAGAGCATTTTAAGTGCACAGCTCCTCTTTCTCACTGTGCAAAACACATGTTTTGTAAGGGGAAAAAAACCGATGTCATGAGAAAAAGTTACAGGATGCTCAAGAAACTTAATTTCAGCCCTCTCAAACCCCAAGTCCTTCATTTGACGTTAAAAAGAGAGTATTAAGAACTTGAGGAAAGGAGTTTCCTAGGTTCCTACTAACATGAAGCTGGACAATGTGATGTTGTGCTGACAGCCATACAGTTGATCTGCAGACCTGGAGCCCCAAGTTCCACATAGGCCTTCACCATTCGATGGAATGAAATACCAGAGAAGATGACAACCTGCTAGAGCTGCATGGATCAGCTGCAGGGGGAGCAGGATGCCTCACCAGCTTGCCTCCTGGCAACAAAGGGAGGATGAGAAGGAAACACCTCAGGGGTCCTACTTGACCCCCGAGAGTCTGTGCTTCGTGAGAACCTGCTACCCTACCTGCTAGCCCCAAGCCTGAGGATTCCCACCCAACTCTTCCCATTTGTCCCCACCTCAGTTCCTGGCTTTTCCACACTCTGATGGTCCTGTACTCCTATCTAGCTGTAGTCCTGCTCTAGTCCTGCTTTCTCAGCCTGGGCTTCTCTCACTTCTTGGGCTTCCCTGTCCATCCTGCTTTTCATGGGCTGCTTTTTCCAATCTCAGCCTCTCCCCGCTCCCATGCCTCTCCACCTCATGCTCTTTGATCAGCTAATTCTGCTTTCTAATTTGAGTCCCGGTCATCAGATTAATTTCCTGTTTCAAGCGAGAGAGATGGAAGATCTCTGCACAGCACAACCTCTCATTGAGAGCAATATAACACAGTCAATGGAATATGCATTTCTCTGGTATCCTCTTTCATTTTCTCATCAGTCCATTCTTCAAAACAGCCAAACTGGTTTTTGATTAAATTTTCCTCAGCAATTTAAACTTAGTTGGATGTGTAGAATAGGAACAACTCGGCATAAATTAAGTGTTTGACAGAGTTTTGAACAGAACAAAAAAACACAGAGCATTTCCTACGCCTGCCCTCCACAAATGATCCAAGCTCATGTAATGGAAATACTTAGCAACCTAAGTAATAGGCAGTGCTGTCAGTACAAAGTGTAATTAACTTCCTTTCATTTCTCATTGATTTTCAAGATTTAGAGGACTGCTTATGACAGCACCTAAAGGCACCTCTCTCCTGAATCATTAAAGACACAAATAGTAGGCCAAGTGGCTACAACAGACCTGGATCTTAGTTACCATAACATAAACCACATTAGGATATAAGGATATATCACCTACTGGAAATAACAAACTGAGGAGTGAAACTGAAGCAAAGAAAGCATTAATGACTTTAATGAACCAAGCTGATAACACAGCTAATTGTTAATACAGTTGCTTGTTAACTGGTTTAATAATAATGCACATTACACTGTAGGAGCTGTTGATCTTTACTGACTCCCAGTCTTAGACTTCTCAGCCCTCATTAAACAGCCCTTCGCATCTCAACAAGAAAATAACCCCTTGTGTCAGAGTGGAAAATGTGCTTTTGCCCTTTGGAAAGATGAGTCTCCTGTCAATTTTACTGGGTAGCCTTCCCTGGCCCCATCTCTCTTTTTTCGCTGTGTTGCAGACCTACAGTCCAAAGTACATTTGTATTCTCATTTGACTTCCCAAATTCCAAATGTTTATAGAGAAAAAAAAATAGAGAAACCCACCAATAAAATCTATCTCCTGAGCACCACAGCAATACCACGCTGTCTTTCAAGTAATTCAGTGTTTTTACACATGCATTAGAAGAGCCAATTACAGAGCACAGTGTGTTACATAAAATGTAATGCCACATCTCATCTTTCTAAGATAGGTTTCATGGTCCATTGGGTCTCAGCTCTGGAGGACACTCCACAGCCCAGGGCTGACTGCAGTGTTCTACCTTGAAACGTGCCACAGAAAGTGTATGTTTTTACATTAGCTCTGTTTGCGATAGTCTAGAACAGATGCTGTTATCAGAGCTTCTTAACGGTACAAGAATAAACACTGGACCATGTGTAGGAAATGTCAGCATTCTGGCAAGATTTGCAAACCCCACTGCTGAAATAAAACATCCAGCTTTGCCACTGAATCATAGAATCATAGAATGGTTAGACTTGGAAGGGACCTTAAAGATCATGGAGTTCCAACCCCCCTGCCCTGGGCAGGGACACCTCTCCCTAGAGCAGGTTGCTCAAAGCCCCATCCAACCTGGCCTTAAACACTTCCAGGGATGGGGCATCAACAACTTCCCTGGGCAACCTGTTCCAGTGCCTCACCACCCTCACAGTAAAGAACTTCTTCCTAATATCTAATCTAAATCTCCCCTCTTCCAATTTAAAACCATTACCCTCGTCCTGTCACTACACTTCCTGACAAAGAGTCCCTCCCCAGCTCTCCTGTAGCTCCCTTCAGATACTGGAAGGCTGCTATCAGGTCTCCGCGGAGCCTTCTCTTCTCCAGGCTGAACAGTCCCAGCTCTCTCAGCCTGTCCTCATAGGAGAGGTGCTCCATCCCTCTAATAATCTTGGTGGCCCTGCGCTGGACCTGTTCCAACAGTTCGATGTCCTTTCTATGTTGAGGACTCCAGAACTGGACACTCAAAATGCATCAGGCTTCATCCCAACAGTCTGCAAAGGCTCGCTTTAAAATTTCTAACTACAGAGAAGATAATATATATTGCAGCTGAGATGCATAACATTGAGCAGAGACAGTGACAGAGGAAATCTAGAACACGTGAGTGGTATCTGAAAGCAGACAACTGAAAAGTACACAGGATGACACTGCCCAGAGGAGACAGTCAGAGCAGTGGTTGTAGTCTGTAGCCGAGTGTGCAGCACCTCTGTGAACAGCAATGCAACCAAATTGAGACACTTGCCAGATGAGGCCTGAGCAAACATGAACATGGACTGCTAAATACAGCATCCTGCCCCCAGAACTGACAGCTCCCTTCATAACAGGCTGAAAAAGCACAGAATCTCCTCCATCCCTCTCTGCCTCTCCTGAAGAAGTACTACTGGGAACATACAATTAGGATTATGGGCAGGAAGGATAGCAACAACCAATACAAAAGGTTGCCTAATGCATCCTATTATCAGATGCTAGACTGAAATTTGCCAAAACATCTTTGGTATCACAATTCTGCTTCAGATGAGTGAGGAACCATGTGGAGTGCACATTTACCAGATGTCAAGCAAAACAGTTCAGCTAGAAATGGGGCTAGGAACAAAAACCGCAATACTGTTATCTGAAGAGAGATTCTAATCTCTAATCTCTTTATGAATTTTTCTGCAGTATCTGAATTCCTAAGAAAGTTGTCTTACCTACTGCTTACAAATGGGATCAAGACCCCAAAAGGAAGATGTCCTGGTTTCCGGTAGGGATGGGGTTAATTCTCCCCTGCCTCTGTGAGGGCACAGCTATTCCATCCCATGTGCACCAGGCCTAGGGGCAGCAGGGAGCTGGCCCAGTAGGGGAGGGAGGACACCAGGAAAATGTCGGGGGTGGTGGCGGTGTCGGGATATAAATATCGGAGCGGCCGGGCCGGGGGCGCACGCGAGGGTGGTGGCGGTCGGGACGGCGCGGGCTGTGGTCAGTACCGTATTCGTGTTTGTATCCCCCCATCTGTGTTATTGTTTCCCTGTAATACTTGTTGTTCTGTTAAACAGTTTTCTTTTGTCCCAACCCACGAGTCTGACTGTTGTTTTTCCTTCCAATCCTCTCCTGCTGCCGTGGGAAAATCGGAGCGAGTGGGCTGCCATGTGGCTCTTTGTTGCCGCCGAGGCCAAACTGTGACAAAATCCTTTTAACTTTATATGCTGCAAATCTAGATCCAGTTTCTCCTAGGTACATACACACTCTAGCACAAATGGCACCGAGTCAACAGCAATGAGCTCAATCCTTCTCAGTAGCAAACCACAAGATTTTAAGACAGTTTTCGGTGAATTAGAGAACAAGCAAGGATCATTCACCTGCAAACAGCTTGCTTTCACCGACCTGTTCAACACAATACATGATTCTACAGTGGAGGCAGGAGGATAAACTACAGTTCAGCAGCAGCGTTCAACTGTCCAGCCCACATGTATAACAGATTTGGGAAGGAGATTTATACACTTGTACCCTCCAAATCACCCTTCAAAAAAGGTTTATTCTATGAATTCAGTAAGTGCAAAAACCACTACTGGATCACACAACTCAAGACTATTCACAAAGGCCTGCTGTGATAGGACGAGGGGCAATGGATTTAAGTTGGAGAAGAGCAGATTTAGATTGGATATTAGGAAAAATTTCTTTACTCTGAGGGTGGTGGAACACTGGAACAGGTTGCCCAGGGAGGTAGTTGAGGCCCCTTCCCTGGAGATATTCAAGGTGAGGCTCAGTGAGGCCCTGGGCAATCTGGTCTAGTTGGGGCTGTTCCTGCGACTGCAGGGAGGTCAGACTAGATGACCTTTGGAGGTCCCTTCCGGCCTGGATGATTCCATGATTCTATGATTTAGTAATATATGCACACCAAGATATAGCTCTGCCTTTTCAGTACCTGATTTTGAGCCCTAAACTTTTTGGTTTGTTTGTTTAATATAGACTCAGGGTACTGAACTGCTCACCAGGTATTAAACAGAGAGTAAACATTCATTTGGGCTAAAGGACCATCAGTTTCTTTCCAAACCTTCTATTATTGTAATATAGATGTAGCAGACACAGCATTTAAGGGCACTTAGGCACTAGCACTATTTCTGATTCAGATGAGGTAATTCTATCAGAGACATGTTCAAGGGGGTTCAAAACTGCAACTCCCCAACATTTGAAAAATGATCAAAACAATTAGTTTAAAAATAAAAACAAGATGGCAACTAAGAAAAAGAGAAAGTCATACTTTTAAACACACAGCGGGACTAGCAAAAGTTGAAATAAATATATTGTATAATTGCCAGTAACCAGTGTCTCACTGTAATCAGAAGGAAATTTCACTTTGCCAGTGCATATGTTCATGTATTATTTATTCTCCCTGAGAGCAGTGTGTAAATGTATAAAAACTGAGGGACTGGCAGTCCTGGAAACAGAAGGTCTCTGTTAAACTGCAGAGTGGATTTCACTTAGGCAGCTTCATTATCCTTGGCATAATTCTGAAAAATGGAGGTACTGGAATGTTATTACAGATGGCCAAGAATAGTGTCCAGCACTTGGTCTGGACCCTCTCAGCACAAAACGAAGCCTGCTGTTAACAATAAAAGGAATTGCTGAGACAAGACACCCTTGGCAACACCTTCGAATATGTAAGTAGAGCACTTTTCTTTCTTGAAAATCTCAAGCACTTATGGACAGGAAAATAGAAGGTTTCAGAGGCTTGTTCCAGACTTCCCTGTTTCAAGCAATTTTGTTAAAGTACACCAGCATTTCTGGTTTTCTGAAAGGGATCTATTCTTCCATGTTCACAGTCTGTACTGAATCTGAACACAACAGATTCCCAAAGGAGAGAGATTAACAACTCCGGCACACCTGCTGTCCTACTTGTAGTCAAAAAGGGCTTCAAATTCAATAGATGCTGGCTCAGAAATGCCAACAACTGAACTTTCATGTTCTCTTCAGAGTTAATCTGCAGCAAGAAAAATTCCCTACTGCATGTGCTTCATCCACAAAGCTACTAGGGCCGCCAATGGAGAACAACATAGATTAACAAAAAACTTTAAAAATGTCATTTTCTCCTCATTATAATAAACTCCCATTAAAAAGAAGGGTACTCAAGGGAACATACAATGAATGCTGAGGTTTTGCATTTTATGCAAATCTGCTCATGTACACGCAAGAAATCTATTTAAGAACAAAGAGCGAGTACAAAATCCTTAAACTACCATCCCAAGGCAGTATTTGAAAGGCTAACCAGGTCAATGTCAGAAGCACGCATTTCCATACCAGTGCTTCAAGCAGTAGCGGGCCTTGGGATGGCAGGAGCTGGCAATGGGAAGAAAGAGGAAGCACAACAGCAAACTCCAAGCCAGCACATGCTGGTTACTTAAGAACAAAGACAGTTTATTATCAGAATAGACGTCATGTTACTCTCCTTCCTGAAGGTCTACAATAGCTCATGGACAACACCTGCTAGCTATTTACTGGTGTAAAAGATCACGCTTCTAGCCTGCAGTTTTTGAAAGTGCCCCAGCACCGCAAAAATATACAATAGTATGTGATAAGAATGAATATTGCTTTCCAGTTGATTTTTTGTGATTAATTTTTTGCTGGGCATAAGAAGGATGGCACAAACTAGCCTTTAGTACTCAACTTACTTGTACTCTCAGCTATATAAAAGGTAACAGATCCCCTTCTGAGATGTGTGCACATACCCTTCGCCTGGAAGTCACACCTTTTAACTGCTGCCTTACAGTATTTTTAGAAATCTATCGATTCTTTTCATATTTCTCACATCTTATCACATGAAGCCTCACTTGTTACCTGCCATTAAGAAAGCTGGAACACCCATGTATTCTTCTTTATACCTTTATATTCTCTGGTTCTCCTTCCTTCTTAATGTTATGCCTTTTAAAAACTCCATGCAGAACTTTTTCTATTATCTTTACTCTCAAAGGAGATTTCTTTTCCCCCTTCCTTGTGAAAACTGGGCATTCGAGTTGACACACTCCAATCTGGTCCAAGTAATGCTGCGTGTAGGGCCACCTCCCATGGCTAGGAAAGGATTACAGCCGAGTCAGATCCCACCTGCAGGACTCCCTGTAGATACCCAGTGTTCAGCACTGTGGCCAGTGCTGGAAGAAGGGAATAAAGATCAGTCCAAAGGAGTGTGATGGCAAAGCTTCCTCCAAAAACTGTGCACTCAGTGCCTGCCTGTCCTTCTTCCCTCTCTGTCCATGCGGAGCCATTAGAGTAATGGGAGCGGCACTAAAAGCTTGGGCAGCACTCCACAGCCAAGGCAGTTGCTGGCAGGAAGGATCCTATTTTCTCATTACGTAGAAGAGAGAGCAAATGGAAAGAAAGGCTCCTTGGGACCAAGTTGAGCTCCAAACTGCAGGATGGTGCCAGAATTGCCATGGAGAGAAAAAAGTTGGCAGTTTCTAAGTGAAAGAATTGAATGGATGCCAGGAGGTAACCTGGAACATAAAGGTTCCTAACACAGGCCAGGNGATTGGGAGGCAGAAATAGAAATAGGGCACCAGGCAAAATGCGCAGTTTAATTGCTGATGCTGCTCAAATGCTGACCCATGATACCAAGCAGGATCTCTTGTGAAACTGGGACTGAGGTCTGGGTAGCTATCTCCCACATTGCCTCAGAGAAAGATGCAACTGGAAGGATTTGTCTTCTGCCTTCCCAGAGAACAGCTTTAACTATCCCTTTCCTTTTGATTTGAGCAATGGGAACTATATGGGCCAACAGAGATGCAAGAGACTAAAACAAGAGCACGACCTAGTGAGACAGCCACAAGTGCCATGGGCACCTGTTTCTGCTAACAACCCTTCAAAGACCAAATTCCCAGCACTCTCACCTCTACCATCTGCTTGGAAAGGAGGTGCTGTTTTCAATTATTGCACTTTTACAAGGAAAAAGATTTTCTACAGCTAAGGGCAATTTTTGCCTTCTGCACTGCAATGTCTGATCACAGGTTTCATGTTAAAAATGAGTAACGCTCACCAATGGCACCTCTGCACTGCAGGGTTTGTACATCTCCTTGTCTTACCAGTATCCAAACACTTAAAAAGATTTAAAGAGCAAGCCATCCCACGTGCACATAACTGTCTTTAAACTGCCCTCTCGCTCTAGCAACCTGCAGGCCGAAAAAGCAGGTTGGAAAGGCAGAGACAATAAAAATACACTGGTTCTGAGATTATTTCAGTTATTAAAATATAAGTAAGACAGGACACTTCAGGCACTAGGGATGAAAAATACTATGAATCTGGCCCTCCTGCAGTGGCATACTGAAGAGTTAATTAGAAACAAAGACAGGAAGACTAGTTTTCCAGTTTAGTCTGACCTATACATAACAAGAAATAAGCCACTGAAATTATTTATTTCCATTCTCATCATTTGCAACATCAGCAAGAGAAAAGGACTCATTAATATACTGGGAGTGTTTTAACACTGTTTCTGACCTAAAGATCACTGCTGTCGTAGATAAGCTGCTAGTAATTTGCCATCTCACTTGTGGAAATGTTAAAGAGAGATATTAATACAGCTTATACTAATGCCAGACAAAGCAATAAAAAGCCTCCTTGACATCTACAAATTTTGAGCATCCAGAGGGACCACATCTCTTCACGTAATTCTATCTGATTGTTGCCTTAAATTCATTTATTCTTACTGCTAACAAATTAGAACAGCTGAAAAATAAGAGCTGAAAAAGCTTAATTCAGCCTTGTTTTGTCTTGTCTTCCATTCACCGTTACATACAGACAAAACCCTCCGATTAGTCTGCACAGGAAATATCTCTTTAAAAAGAAAGTAGAAAAGAAACGAAGAGCAGTTAAAAATATGTGGAAATAGCAAATTTAATCTAATCTTTTGTATTTTATAATACGTTTGTGGAGAATATGCTATTTAAAATAGACTGCATATATTTGACAGTCTTGGATAAAAAGTACCCCTTGAAATGTCTTCCAAAACAAAATTTAAGTGTTTTTTCCATAAACTACACCCCAGCAAAACATATCTTTGGAGAACAGACTGGATGTACACTGAAAGGAGATGCCGTGACAGACAGATTGGACAATGGAAGTTGAAGACACAAAATAAGAAATTTAGTTTAACAAATGTTACTAGCTTAACAAAATAGACCAAGAAGGTATCTAACTAAGTGATCAAAATTTACCTTTGATTGCCATTATAAAAACAATAACCAAAAACGTACTCTTTATTTCTTAATTTTGATCAAACAAAACGTCTGATATTACACTATTAAAAAAAAAAAGAAAAAAAGAACAGTAATATGGATAAATTACCCTTCTGATTGCTAAAGCATCAAAATTCTGGATTTCTGTCTCTGATGCTGCCTTTCAGCTCAATGGGTTGAGTCAGCTTTTGCCTAGTCTGTTTTGTGAGCGTATAGAGAATTAACGTTTGTGAAGTGTTTTGACCACAGCAAGTATAAAGTCCTGTCCTCTGACACAGGCCACAAATCCAGACCAGAAGCATCCCTGGGTAATGTTTCATACTATTCATACAGACAGTGCTTGTAAAGGTCCTATAAACCACTGAAGTACTTTTATTTCTAATGATCTACAATTGCATCAAGACAAAAGCAACAAGAAAGCAACCAAGCTTTCCCAGTTGCATTTTAGAAGCCAGCCATACCTGCAGATATACAGGAGTTAAAATGCATTAAAAAAAAAAAACAACCCCCAAACCCTAAAAACATTCCTGTTTTTCTTTTTGTAGTGTTTTCTCCTTAAGAAACTTCCCATATCTTGAAAAACAAGTGCTTCTCTGACAACTCTTTTTACAGAGCTGCCTCTCTCCTCTTCCTTCCCCTTTCCCAGAGGGAGCAGTGGCTTCACTGATCATGTGCCACAACAGCTCCTGATTAATTCTGATAGACAACCAGCAGTTAGCTGGCACATCATCATCATCGCCCTAGGATGAACAATAATCTGCCGCGCCATCTGCTCCCAAATTTATTTTTAACCAGTCATCGCTCCCTCCAGTGCGGCAAGTGCAGCAGGAATGGCACCCTTTCCCCTGGGAAAGCGCCGTGCTGCGGGACGGTAGCAGGGGGTGAGAGGAGAATGTCCAGTGTCATGCCCCTGAGCATCACAGTGGATAGGAAACAGATGGATAAATGCAGAATCAGAGGAAAGAAAAATTGCTTCATCTCCATAGGCGTAGGCAACTTGCCTGTTCTCCTTCAGCAGTCAGGGAGTGCCTGCTGTTTTTTCAGTTTTTTGGACAGGTTTGATACTGTTAAATGGTCCAAGATGCCAGCAGAAGTAAGGGTAGATGACATATGTTGACTATTTACTGATGGGAATATGCATCCCGGCATTTACTGACCCATGCAAAATTTCAATGAAAAAGCTTTTTCAATTACTTTCATTCACCTCTGATATTTAAAACTATATGATGTTCACAGACACTGCTCTAAACGAGGTGGTCTGTTGTGCCAGTTAGTTCCAACCTATGACTTCCCTTGTGTAGCATGGGCTTGATTTCCTTACTTCCTTTGAAGAGAAGCATCAAGACGTTACCTTTCAGCTACAGTAGTACAGTCCAGGAGATGACCGTTACAGCGTCACTGTGGCTATAACACTGCTGAGTAGTGCCACTGTCACCAGCAAACAAACCACTGCAGGTGGGATGAGGATATATTTGGAAACTGATGTTTCATAATACATACTTAGAAAGAAATCAGGTGGAGCCTAAAGCTTTGTAGAGCTGGTGAAATGAACTATACATCATTCATATACTGCCAGCAAGACGTGATGACTTCCCCACAGAAAAGAGGCAACTGTTGAAGCAGTCTTTGGGACACGAACAAGGACTGTCAAACTCTCAGGACAAACAGGACAAAAAGAGAAGCTCTTGATAGATCTGAGATAGAGTAGAAACATAAAGGGCCCTCAGCAGGTCTCCAGTCCAGTCTTCTGTTCAAATCAGGGCAATCAGACCTGGCTGCTCATGACTTCATCCAATAATACCTTGAAACCTTTCAAAAGGGGAGACTGTACAACCTCTCCGGGCAATCTGCTGCACTTGCTTGACCGTCCCCATGGTGAAAAGATCTGATAGCAACCACTCATTTCAAATTTATTATTACAAAATTGAGTACAGACAGGTAGAAAATACTGCACTTGAGTAAAAAAAA
>VXBW01001989.1:476981-524484 GCA_013400375.1 Thinocorus orbignyianus | reverse complement strand
GGGGGGGTGGGGAGGGGGTGTGCATAGCCTTTTTTGCAGCACACTGCAAAAACCTCAGGTTTATAATAAAGGACAAAACCAGGAAACAACGGTGTTGTACTGCAATAAAAGAAAATCTGGCTGCTATGTATAGTAATAACTACGCCATGCAAAACACAAGACAAGAGCATGTTATCCTGCTTTATTACGCCCTATGAATACCTCTATTGATAAACCAGTTACAGCTTCGGATCCCGTACTTGAAGATGGCATCCGACTAACGATTTCAAAGGAATAACATGACACAGATAAGCACATGTTTTATTAGGCAAAAACTGGAAAGACAGACTTGTTTAGTTTTAGGAAGGTGGTGGTAGAGAACAGCAAATTTTGGATATTTAGTATAGAATCATAGAATGGTTGGAGTTGGAAGGGACCTTAAAGATCATCAAGTTCCAACCCCCCTGCCCTGGGCAGGGACACCTCTCCCTAGAGCAGGTTGCTCTAAGCCCCATCCAGCCTGGCCTTAAACACTTCCAGGGATAGGGCATCAACAGCTTCTCTGGGCAACCTGTTCCAGTGCCTCACCACCCTCACAGGAAAGAACTTCTTCCTAATATCTAATCTAAATCTCCCCTCTTCCAATTTAAAACCATTACCCCTCGTCCTGTCACTAGACTTCCTGACAAAGAGTCCCTCTCCAGCTCTCCTGTAGCGCCCTTCAGATACTGGAAGGCTGCTATCAGGTCTCCCCAGAGCCTTCTCTTCTCCAATGTATGTTACAGTTATGAAAATGGTGACAAAAATTTCACACAGACACACAAAAGATTATTCATGGCTTTAATTTGGGGTAAAAATACTTTAGGTTTGGGTAGTAAGAAAAGAAGCCCAGAACATGCTAGCCATGGAGGTTAAATTTATCGTCCTTCAAAAACCTGATATTTCTTCTAGCCCTGCACTGTATCTGAAAACAGCCTTCAGCACATACTGAAATACAGATACTTTTATTATACACTCATCCCCTGCTTTGTACCTACTTCCAAAGCACAAACAAACATAACATTTTTAGAGCTACAAACAAACACAGAATTGACAACCTATCAAAAAAAATTCAAACAGAACTTCCCTCCCACCACTGAGGGCTGTTTAACAGATTAGATTGCTAACAACAGCTTTCCTTGGAAAATTTCATTGCACATCATCATTTTGGTTCACACAAAAAAATGCTTTATCTCTTGTTTTAAGCTTTCTTCTGTACGTTTTAATCAACAGATTGCCAATTTTAGGATACTGTTTTCCACTATGCTTATGCTGAAACCCAGTAAACCAGGGTCATGGTAATTGAAGGGTACCAAATGGCAAACCACTTCTGGAGCCCTGTACTCCTTACTGAAACTAACCCATCAGTGGGATGAAAACAGTGTCCAGAAAGAACTGGTTCAATATGCAAACTCTGGGCACTGGTGTGCATACAGACAGAAAACCCAGCCCTTTTAGAAGATACCGGAATTATGGCAAATTGATCAGGTCAACTGTCCTTTCGCAAGCACAACAGTCATTTGAGAGCTGCAAGATACAACTTTCCCTCGCTTCAGGAAGGAAAAATGCAGGCTGCTCCATCTGAAGGGCTGAGCACTGCAGTGATCTGAACCAGGAGAGTACTACACACAGAGCCAGTGATGCACAGAACAGTTAGCCTGAGTAGCTGCAGGTCTGTGCTGTGCTGCAGACAGCACTTGGCCTTCAGGCCTGTGCTGCACATATACCCTGGCTGCAAGGCAAACTCGGCCAGTTGATCGTACCAGAGAACTCTGAAAGGCAGCTCTCACTCCAGTGATTACATCACCATGTCTTTATTTTAGAGCCAAGTAGCTTCATGCTCCCATGCAAATGTTCTTTTGCTCAACAATGTAAGTTATTAAAAACAATTTCTTCTAAGAAACTCCCATAAGAATGCTGAAGACCATCATGCTGGTAAACCTCTCCATGGATGGGGTTCTGCAGGTTGTGCCATGCCCTCACTGGAGCTCTGTCCAATGCTGCACAACATAGCATTCCCTGTTGGGAGGGGCCCGGGAAAACACGCAGCCTACTCAATATGAGTGATAAAGCAAGCTCCAGTATTTATTCAGATAGCTCAGATACTTATACACTTATTGGAAATTATGCCTACTTGTCACACACTAATTGGCTAGGCTTCTAAAGATTACATGTTCATACACCTCCTACTTGCAGTTTCTGCTTCAAGGTTCTCCAACATTCCAGAAGGACACTCTCCCTCTCTCCTTGTTTATCATTCTCCCAGGGTCTGTGTGACCTTGGCTCTTCTTCCTTGTCAGTGTAACTTGCAGTTCTCACTGAGGCCTACTGTGGCTAAAATCCTACTTGTGCTAAACACTTAGGCTAACAAGAGGATTGCTTGTACAATGCTTCCGTGGATCCAGGGCCCTGCTCCCGCAGCCATTCTGCAACAATTCCCAGCATCAGAAGGGACATTAAGATCATCCATTCTCCCTTTCCTTCTTGTTATTTCCAATAAATGATATTTTAATCGATACCTCACAGAGCCTGAGTGTTTTTCTTACTGGGATCATAGCAAACACTTGTACCGGTGCCTTACACATATGACTGACACAGACCATCTGCTAACCTGTTTAAATGAAAGTCGTAGCAGTGTTTTCCCTTTAACACAGTATTTTGTGTCTGACTCAGCACTGAACATCTCATGATGCTCTTGTCCCGTTTTCCCAGACTCCAACACATGTAGGCTGAAAGAAGAGTGCAAAATTGCAGGTTGAGTCCTGTGAAAAATTCTTGATCCTCACATTCTTTTCTATTGCTCCTAGCACGCTCACTTCCAAGGTATGCTCTCAGGCACACACTCACCCTTTGCGAGAGTCTGGGTATGAACTTGCTGATTTGAAAGTGGGCTGAAAGAGAGGTCAATTCAGCTTGAATTCATCTAATTGGTCACCAATAAAAAAAACCACAGACGAGTAACATTCTTGAGCCCTAAAAGCAGACAGGGACCCAGGGACTACCAGTCCACAATGATCCCCTTCACTGGCAGCAGAAAGAAAGAAGCTCCATTAAGGACAACTTCTGCCTCTGGCGTCCATCTGGTCTGTAACTGTTTTCGGCTAGGAAAGATGAATACCTTGTCTAGTATCAATGCCCATGTTTGGGAGGAATCTCTCTCCCATTTAACCAGCTGTATTATTGGAATATTTACTAAGGTCCTGCAAATGCATTTTCAAAAAAACAGAAAAGAAACAGTTTGGCAGGAAGCCAAAATTAGGCTTAACAGTCTTCTAAGGAGTAGAAAAGTTATCTGCATCAGTTCTCAGCTGCATTTTATTTTTATTTTAGCAGTATTAACTAATGAAAAGAGCAACCCTACATTTGATATTTTGCAGCACACACAGATGTAAACCCTTAGTGTTTCAAACTGTGACTTGAGAAAGAAAATAACAACACCCCAGCCTTTCAGGCTTTCTCTGAAGGCGAGTCTGGAAGCCTGAACTCAGTCTCCTCCTCCGTTTGTCACCAAGTTACTTCCAATTAGGAACACACCATATACATATCTGTACAACTTATGTCTACATACGTATACAAGTTTGCAAGACTTCACTGGAACACTGTCAGTTATCATCATTAGAGAAAAATCTAACAGAAACAGTATTCTAAGTAATTCTCTAGCCTTGTATTAAATATACTTTTTTTTTTTTTTTGCAGTGCAAGTTCCCATCAAAAGTCTCTCTTCCCACTCAGATCAAGGTTCTTTCCTTATTTACATGATTCAAGCTCCTCTCTATCACTTTTGCATCAGCTTTCTTTTTAACAAAAAACTCTGACTTTCCTAAATATTTTCAAATTAATTTTGCCTCATTCACAACAATCTAGGGAATGAAGCAATTTGTTCTGGTTCCATTTGAACACACGGGGATCGAGGGATGTTTTGCCTTACAGCTAAGACTAAATGAGGTGAACAGAGAATAAAAACAAAACCAAAATCTCAAACCACATAACCTTGCTCTGCTGGCACCTGCACCAATCACTTGCTGCATGAAGAAGAGTTGAGTTTTTAATGGGAAGTGGGCACAAAAGCAATCACTTGCTGTCACTGCAATCCCAAACCAGAATGCTATCAATTCTCCCTGGGCACAAGATGAAGAACAGCACTACAAAGTTAGTGGCATCCTCTCCTCTGTACTCAAAGGGCTACCTTTCAGTTAGTTCATCATTCAAAAGTCACAGCTATTCCTATTTAATCTGTTCATTGTGTGCCCTAGCACAGCCGAAGAGATTCACAAAAACATGGTGATACAGGTCAAAGATGAAAGAGAAATCTCTCTCCATTTCTCAACAAGGCATTCAGTACTTACCAAGTATTTACTTCAGGGTCAAGGAAAGGCAGACAAAATATTTCAGTGGAAGCAAAAAGAAACATTCAGTTTTTTGAAATAAATAAAAAAAACAGTCAGCAAGAGATTAAGGTGCTTTATTAAAATCCATGCACGTTTTCTAAAGAGCACAGGACACTGCCTTTCAAATTTATAAACAAATTCAGAGTCTGATTTAACACTTAAATAACAAAATGATAATGCTCTGGACTAAACATAAAATTAAATCCAAGACAAAGATTCTGACACTGGGCAAGAGACTAGAAGCTATCTCTGGAAGGGAAGAAATTTGAAGTTTCAGATCATTAGTCTTCTAGAGTTTTTGATTGCACACTCTATCAGTAAAAAATTTTTTGAGCACACCCCCTCAATATAAGGGTATTTGCATATAAATTACATACTTGCACCACTGTACTAATACATTACGTACATTATAAAACATACACACAAATAAAAATAGGATGAGTATGAAAAATTGAGTTAAACTTTTTTTAATTAGTAGTACAAAAAATATTTTCGTGATACACCCCAGCGGATTGTTTTGCACACACTACACTTCAGAGACTGCTGCAGACAGTCCTTTTCTTCTCCTTCCTACTCCCAAGAAGGTTATCTGCTCTCTTGCAGCCCAGTGAGGAACAGCATTTACCTTGAGCTAATGCAGAGATAAAAAACTATGCCGGTAGCGGGCCCTGTGACTGGCATTCAGGATTTGGGGAAGGCTGGAGGAGAGCTCAAACTCACAGCTAGGGTTTACACTTTGTAACACACACAAGGAAGACTGAACATTGGTGGAGGCCAAAACACAGAAGATAATTTACTTTTATGGAGGGAACTGAGCAAGAATATGAGTTACTGCGGGCGTGGGGGTGGGGGTAAGGGAGAACCCCCCCAAAAAAAGGGAAAATAGGAAGCAATCTATTTTGACCAGGGGAAGGGAGGATGTTCAACTGTTTTGCATGCTCATCAGCAAATTAAAGAAACATAACATACATTAATCAGAAAATGATTGCATAGCTGATGGAGAACACTACTTCCAGAAAAAAAATACCATGGTTCACTGCCAGTCTTAGAGGGTCTATCAATGGTCTATCCCACTTCACTTCTATTTCATCCTTTCTCCTAAAGATTTTGATTGTAGAACTGTACATGCACTAATACAAAATTGGAAAATGTGGCAAATCCCTGGTAGAATACAGAATTGGAATGAAAACCTATCTTTATGAACTACAGAGACTGTCAGTACTAACAAGATGATATTTACTAAAGTCCAAAGCATCATGCTTTTTATCGTATTCACCTATACAAGCACGTTATCTTCTACACTGCCTACAGAAGACTGCTGTGATCCGTATTAAGGCATCTTTGGATTGGCAGAATAGGAATGAAAACAACATGTCCTATCACTGTTCAGACACTGCAACAGTGGGGCACTTACAAAGACCTACACAGACAAGATCAAAATGAGTGCCTATGCTTGTGACTGTACCACTAGGGAGGGATACTCTCCAACAAGTAACTTCTGAGCAAGATGCCAATTCCAAACTTTAACTGCTATAACCTGAGAAGAAAAAGCACATCACAGACTATATTAAAGGATTTTGCATCACAGCTGACAGAAGTTCCTAAATGAAGAGTCATCACAAGTGGAGGAATCAACGTTTTGACACTGAGAGATTGTGTAGCATACCTGCAAGCAAACACTGCCTTTACATGAAAGAAAGTGACTTCATTTGGCCTTAAAAATACATATATATATATAAGTCTATATATATAGTCTATATATATAAGTATATATGTAAGTATATAATACATATATATATATAAGTCAGCAAATGCATATTTGAATTCTTTTGTCACACAAATTCTGATACAGGCAGTGATCTGAGAAAAATAAACAAACAAACAAACAAAAACAACTACGTAAATGAATTCTCAGACTGATTTCCAAAACCGATTTCCTGTCTCTCAGCATTCAGAAGCTTACAGGGTCTTAATGCTCCTTTCAAAACTGACTATAAACAAACATACAGACATTAACTGCAAATCTCTCAGCTCTCACAGGGAGTTTCAAATAGAAGGCATGCCGCGCTGTTTACTTGCTTTTGCTTTCCCTCTCCTTAAGTACACACTCATGCTTGGTACCACAAATGCTTTTATCGGAGCAAGCAAAATTGGCACAGCTCCAAGGTAAAAATTGCCATCTTGTTGCTAGAAATGCATTGTGTACAGATTTAACTTGTATTTTAGCAGAGCTGATATAAATGAGCTAATAAATCAAAATTCAAATAAAAAGGAGTTAAGAGAAACAAGCTTTTATTCCTTTCTTTTACAAGTGGAAGAGCAGGAGTGCACCAAAGAACTTGAATTTGTGATATAACTCATCACCTGTACTCTGGAGGAGGAAGCAGGGTATAAAAAGATTCTTTTTTTGCCAAAGATAACAAAGCCTCTTTAAATCCAAGAGAAGACAGAAAGATAGAAGAACCTCAGGAAACTGTAAACCCTTGCTTATAATTTTGTCTTCCAGTTAAACACAGACTATAAAAATGAAATTTTTAGAACAGTGCTGAAGACTAGAAGAGACTCATCAGTATTTCCAAGGCATCAGTCCTATTCTTGTGGGATCTAGGGGCCAGGAACTGCACAGAATTGGGAGACCTGTAAAAAATACTTGGTAAGAAAAATTCTGCTTCTAAAGCTGTCAGTCTAAGCAGACAAATCAAGCGAGCATGAAAAAAAGGTGCTACACATTTTTGAATATGGAGAATCTAAACAGTAAGTCATACAGCCATATGAGTGTGTGACAGGAGGAGGATCACTGGAGCTTGTGCCCAGTGTGTCAACCTGCAAGTTTCTGCTGTTATATCTAAATGGAAGAGTCACTCAAGAAACATTTAGGAAGATCCAAGAGTTGCATGCTGCTGTGGGTATGGGTCAAGTTCAGGCTCAGCCACATTTTCTTGATTCCACAACCAAAGCTGTTTGTCCCCGCACTGGACTAACCACCGCAGTCTTGACAACAGACAAGGCGGCAAATCCTTAATGCTCAAACTCCTGAATGTATACTACAGATTCAGGTGATGATTACAGTTTGAAAGCAAATATTAAACTGCTTAGGAGCACAGCAGACTTCATTGCCTGAAACCTGCAAGTTTCTGTCTGCTTTACAAGTTACTGCTTTTGTGGGTTAATAACTTTCAGCACCAGGCAGATTAAGCTGGAACACCAAAGCACTAATGAGTGGCAAGACCCTTCCAGAGGAAGGACTAGAGGCAGGGCTGAGGAACTCATTCTTCAGCAAAAAAAATCCAATATGGACACCCAATGTTCCGTTTCTACATAAAAATATTTGGGTGATAGTACGCAGCTTGACTCTGTTAAGCACGCACAGATCTCCCCAAGTTAAACACTTCAAAATCCCAAAAGGGATTGAGTCAAGCATAGAACCAGCCTAAAGTCTTCTGGAAGTTTTAGCTTATGTAACATCAAATACAGCAGGTGAAGATTATCTCCTTCTCCTTCATCAGTTTGTCTGACATTAAGGTTTTTCATCAATATTTTTTATATACACATACATATCAGCCAATTTAACTACAACTAACTTCTCTATGAAAAAAATGTGAATTTTTGTTAACATTGATGCAGTCTGTTCCCAACAATAACCATATATTGCTGTGATCTTGCAGTATCTTGAAGTATCACAAATCACCTAATCCTTTGTCTTTTATGGTGAAGTTACATCCTTGTCCTCCACTCCCTGCAAGATCCTATATATGCTTCTTTTTAGGCTCGAGGGTAGATAAGCAAACCCCCCTTTTAATCAGTTTCACTAGCTCAGTGCTATTTTTATGGAAATTAAAAAGCAGGTCTTTCTTCTCTCACATCCAGTGAGTTACATTCAGACGTTGCTAATCTTCTTGGCAATTAGAAACTATAGTATTCAAGTATTCCCATAATCACAGATATTAGAATCTATATACTCAAGTCATGCAGTAAAACTACTAAAAGAATTTATCTACTTCTCAATAAAAATGTTTTCAGAAGCAGAAAAGTCTAAACCCTTTTTCTCATTAAGCTGGATCATACCGTTTCATATTGACAGCAAAGGTAATCCAGAAAAGACAGTCTGCCTTAGCTCCACCTATAAGCATAACCAAAAAAATCCACCCACTTTTATGAGCCCCAGTTAAGTCCCCAGGAACAAGCAGCAGAGTAAGAATAAAACTGTTAAACAGCCCTGGAGGAAGAAAATTTTTGACTGCAAAGAGGAAAAATTCTTCAATGATACAATTTTAGACTAGCTTTATCAGAGCAATTTTATATTATTGAGCTTTCTCCTGTTCTACCAAAGCAGCTGCCTATTTCCTTCCTACATCCAGATTTCCTTTAATCACTGAAGATGGGATGCTATGTTCTGACGAAATGCCTTTCCTGGTCATCCCTGGTGGAGGGAATTAAAAGCTTGCCAATCCTTTTGAAATGCAAATCTTCACCAAGTAGGTTTCATACCTCTTGCTATTGTTGCCTCTCCCCAAAGAGCAGGTTAGGTAGAACAGTGGACTGTTTACTTATAAAATGAATATTGTATTTTGAGTATTGAATATTGCCGTCCCATAATCTCTCCATTTTCATTTTTCTCTTTCCTCCTACCCAAGTCTCACATTTTTCAAGCAAAAAAGCTTGATTCTTCAGCAGCAAAATCATTAATTCTCTTACCTGCATAGCCAATATGGCTCAATAGAATGTCTTTCCTCAAATATTAACTATTTCTGTTACATACTGAGACCTTAACAGAATAAACATTCAGCCCAAATGCTTCTTTTCATGTTATTAACAGAAAAAAATCTTCCTCAGACCCTTTTTGGAGAGCACAAGCACAGAAACAGTATTTCAATTAAAAAAGCAAGAGCACAATTAGAATCAGTAAGAAGCACACACACTGATATCTAATATGTGACAGCAGAAAAGAAGATACTGAACCTGACCCTCTCAGGAAGCACGGGAGCACACGAAGACTCTTAGCGCACTTTTGCCCTTTTGGTTCCATTTCAGCCCACAGTCGTGGGTGGGGGACAACACAGAGAAAAAGATAATTACATCCAAAAGTGAAAGATAAGAGTTTTGTGCAACAGGATGTGGTTCTCCAGAAAAAAGTATTTTACACTGCAAAATATTCTCTTGAAGTCAGTGATGAGGCTTACAATGAATCACTAGAATGGTTGAAGCAAGACTGAAAAATACAGTGGAAATACGCATTTATGAGCAATGCTATACTGATGGAGATGGAGTTCAGAGGATGTTTTGTTACTCTATTTTAGGAACAGAAATTAAGAATTTTACACTATTTTACAATGATAGGTTACTCTCAGTAAAAACCTACAGACACTAATATCAAACTTTCAACAAATTCAGACATATTTTAATGTTCATAGCTGATAACAGATTAGCAACATGTTTCTTGATATAAAACTTATTTTATTTTTGACTTTATTTTGCAATGGGACTCCAGGAAAAAACAAAAGGCAATGAAAATGCATGTATTGCCTACATGTATTCCCGATTACACCTACTCCTTGGAAAACAGAGTTAGCAAGAAACAGAATAGACCCTATTGCTTGTGGAACATTTTTGCTTCTTCAAATATATTAAATACAAATCTGTTCAACACTGGCATATACTGTTAGTTCTTCATTTCAGTTGTGCAAGTTTTAGATACACACCAGGCTGTCTGCACTTCTGATTGAAGAAAGCCATGACAACCAACACATAGTCTGTGGGCAAGGAAGGGTTCTCTGGAAGAATCCACATTTGTGTTCCTCCTGCCATCTTTTTTCAAGAGTTGTTTTGTCACAAACATGCATGTCAGACCACCAAAGTACAGATCCCTTGAGTCGACTGCCACAAAGGCCATGTTCAGTAAGAGTATTTCTGAGACAAAATTCCAATTCATACACCTAACTTTTTTGAAATGTGCAATAGCTCCAGACATACTGGAAGTTCAAGCTCTTCTGTAATTCCACAGAAGGCTAACAGCAGTAAAGAATATTTGCTTCTCTTACTAACTTTGTGATCTCCTCAAATCTCTGGACAAGTCTTATATTTCTTCATTCACTATCCTGACACTACCTTTATTTACAACACTGAGGTGCACACAGCTCACAGTAGTTGGTCACTCTTTTGGAAAACCAGATGTTGAATTTCTTGCCCCCAAAACATCACACAAGGTAGAAGGAACCAGCAACTTTCTGTTAAAATGAACTTCAAAATTGCTTTGAATTTGAATTTGCTGTTGGTAACCCTCAAACCCATCCACCACCTTTAAGAACCAGATGGAATCTGGGAGGGACACAAATAGTTTTTATTCTTGTACATGAAAAGAAGCAGATTTTGTGCACTGGCAAGGCACGTGTGGATGGCAACTGCAGAAAGCGTGTGTTTGGCATATAGGTGAAATGGTATCACTGCCAGCTATCAAGAACTTCCATTAGGGTACCTGATGCAGTTTCACTTGGCATGCTTCTGCAAGCAACTTCGTCCTCACAACGCTCAGCTATTGTCAAAACCAGCCAGCAGAAACCATCCTCACTGGAGCCCCTGCAGCACATTTGATCAGCCTGCTACAGAAATCCCATGATTCTCACTCATTCATACAACCGCTATTTCTTGGTAAACTGGGAAAACGGTCTGAACTGGTATGATAACAGAAAGAACAGCTTAAATGCGACCAGAGGGGAAGTTGTGAATTTTTCCGACAATGTAACAGATGAGTGGAAAAGGCTATTAGTCTAAACCCACAAGTCAAGGTTCAAACATACACCTCGAGTACAAAATTAAGTGGCCATAGGGACAATTTTGACCTTCTTTTCAACACATGAAAAAAGGCATTCATGCCTTTAAAGCGTGAAGAGCAAAATAAACCCCCAAACAAATTAAAAAAAAAAAAAGAAACCAAAACAAAAAAACAAACTCCAAATAAACAAACAAGCCCCAAACCAACCCACTAAAAAAAATCCCAAAACAGAAACGCACACCCTATACCCAAAATCAACAACCCACACTAACCTAAGAGCACTTCACCATATTGGCAAGAGAATGACCCTCTTCCCTTGTCTTCCCACCCCTCAAGAGAAATAGAGTTCACTCTTCTGCCGTAACTGCTTTTTGTCAGGTTATTCTCAAATTCAGGCACTGAAAAAAGATCAAAGAACAGATTATCATCTCACTAGACATACTGGAAATTAGGCCTGCCTGAGAAGACATCTTCCTTTAATAAGCAGGGACTGAATTTGGAACACTTTATCTTGCCAAGGTGAGGTAGAACATCTTACCTTGCAAGATGCTGTAATTTCTACTTCTGTCTGTCTAGGACCTACTTTTTATCCTCAAAAATAATGTATTATAAAGACTCAAACCAAGTCAGAACTCCTCTAACCATTGAACCGGCTTCAGGAAGCCATCCTGGGCCCCTTTCATTTGCCTTCTAGAGTTTGTGTATAGCTTAGTAATGTTTTCAAGACTTCTACATCTACTTATTTAAATCACATTTTGTTCAGGGCTTCCAAAAGGCCCCTTCAGAATATGCTGTCAAAATGGCCAAGAAGTTTCTGCTGTGTGCATCTCCAAACAGCAGAAAGAGAGACACATCTCTGTTGCACCTGAGAGGTCAATGCAGAAAAATGAAAAAATAAGTAAAATTAAGAAAAATCCTTAAGAAGAATACTTCTCCTTGAAGAAATACCAGGTGATAACAGATACTTTGTCCTTCCCTTTGACTCTCTAGAACTCATGAATAGTTGAAGTAGAGCTGATCAAATTTACATAATGAAGCATTTCACGGTGGAGTCCCTGTTGCCACATATTTCTCAATCATTCATAGACTTGTGAAGGACTCATACAAACGCCCATTGCATTTCACTGTTAGTTACCACTTTTTGACCACCATAATTATACTGTTACTGTGCTGTCTCACCATCAGCCAACACTGACAATGCATCAGCACCATGCCTGACCTGCAGTATGCGCTGGAAGACAAATCTGTACAGTATGGATACACTTGGGCCTCTACTCTGATAGCACTCTGGGAGAAAACAAACCATGCTGTATTACTCTGATCTTAATTTGAAAAACAAAAAAAAACAAAAAAAAACCCAATAGCTTTTTCTGGCCAAAGACTAAGTACAAAGACAGCCCAGGAGCCCAGGCAGCAGTTCAAAATAAATTCCCCTAGAGCACTGAGTGGGATACAAGCTAACAAGCTTTGCCAGGGGGCCACAGCAGGTTGTGAGGCATGAAAGGTGCTCTAAGGGCATAGCAGTGCCGTAACTCAGTTAGGAAAGAGCAACTCGATCACAGCCTGCAATGTATATGCACAACTATACCTATTTAGTTCTTGGGTGTAGTTTAGGTAGCAAACTCCAAAAGATATTAACAAAATCTGCTTCTGCATTTTACAACAACAATAACATTAATCTACATTTCATGCTACAGTTTCCCGTTCCTGCTGACCTGTGTTTGCAATTAGAGGAGAGTATTTAATGTCTTAAAAAGCAAAAATTAAAAAATCACCTTCAGAACCACTTTATATTATCTAGAGGAGCACTACGAGTTGCTCATTCATCTCTGTGTGCAGACCATATTTAGCCCAACTAAATTAAAAATACTAAATTAAAAGTAACAGAATTTTTGAACATCCAAAGACATTTCTCTTGAAAAGGTTGAATTAAACATTCGAAAAAAAAAAAAAAAAGGACTACACGAGCCATACATCTAATTATTCATCGTTCAGAAGCACCAGATGATTTAATACATATTCAATATAAAAATGGAAAAAAAGAGAGGAATCCTCTCCTTTTCTCAGTAAGAGCTATTTCTGCTCCAGCTCATATACACAACCTCAGCAACTCTGACCTGACAGAATTCTTCCTGCTGTCCTACCATGGATAAATTGAGCCAGACAGTAAGCACAGAAAGATGCAACTGGACAGAGGGAATATCCAAAGGAAGCCCATTTAGAATTCAAGAATGTATTGGTTGGGTTTTTTTAAGTCCAATCAAGAAGACTGCAGCAAAATACCAAGTCAGCCAACATACTGTACCCTCAAATTGCATTTAAGAGAGACATTGCAACACAAGTAACAGGATTCCAGCATGAGCTTCTGATCTTACAGATTCCCATGCCTAAAAGGATGACACACTTCGCAGATGGTATTACCAAGGATGCACTTTCAAAAGAACAGCAAGTTACTAGAGTAAAAGATGGCAATGCTGCAGTTGGGATTTCATCACTGCAAATGGCTTAGCAGTATTCACAGATCTTACAGAGATCTTGCTGTTACCTATTTCAATTTGCAAAGCCAAGAGAAAAGGTAAAGTGATAACCTTTACTTGAAGGGCAATTATTTCCTGCACTTCTAATAATAAAATGTCCTTTGCAGATAAAAAGAAAAAAAAAAGTATCACTACTGTAAATCAGGGTATGTGTTTATCAGATTTTCTTTTTTCTTTTTTTAATCTCAGAGACACAGCACACCAACTAGAGGTCAATATGGAATACAAAGAAGTGACCAGACAGCACTTCACAAGCAATAGCTTTTCTGAGTTACTCCAGCAACTTATAATCTTCTGATCTGATGTCTTGCATAGGACAGGCTCTGACACACTTTCCCCACAAAGCTGAGATCCGTGGTTAGACTAGATGGTTACCTTCCAGACAGGATGTCCAACCCTCAAAGTTCAAGTTGCAGATGGAACCCACGCACCCCTTTTCAGTGATTCCAAAAAGTATTCTTGTTTTTAGAAAAAGATGTATTCATCCTGATAGGTTTTTCTCAGTTTTCCCTCCCCTGTGGCTCCAGGCCTTACCAGGCTGAAGCAGAGGAAAGCTGACAGCAATACTCACAGAGCTTTTGCCAGAAATTTGAATAGAAACAGAGAAACTAAGTAGAGTATGGGCAGTTTACTTCTGTTGGTGTTTGCCAAAAGCTCTCAGTGGCAGCACAGACAAACAAAATATGCCTGTAAAGTCAAGAAAATCGCACTGATGGGTTTACATACACTTGGAAAGCTAACAACAATAAAAAAATATTCACAGAATTTGAAGTTGTTTCAAAACAGAATTGCTCTGAATTCTTTGTTTTTCAAGGGAGGTTTCTGGTATGCCAATTTACAAAAACACTTTAAGCCCTGAGTCTGGCTGGTAAAAAACTGTAAATCTTTGTAGTATCACATAGCACACACTCAGCTGTACATGGTAGACAAAACTATCCAGAATGATTGTTCTGAAGATCATTGAATCTAAAGGACAAGAATCATCAGCCTAAAGATCAAATAAGGTTGACTACATAGAGCCATTTATTCTATATATTCACTCCAAGTGATTTATTGCTTCTAACGGCTAGAAGGCACAGAACAGAGATATACGAGAAATGGACACGAGCTCAAACAGGAAAAGATAAAGCAAAAACAGGCTTTATTTGATGTTTTCAACATCATATTCACCTGCTACGCTACTGAGTATCCTGATACAGTTTGGTATTTAGAACACCTAAGGAAACCCAGGGCTGAGTAACAGCATGATGCACTGCTAGATCTCACTTCTATCACCCCTTCACTTTATCTCCAGCCTCCCTTTTGCGGTTTCTAGTCACATACTTTCTTTCAAATTGACCTTGAATTTGAGAGTCAACTCCAACACTACACTAGATTTACAAATATGGAAACAGAACACATCAGAGAGACCTTCCCCAACTAGACCAAATTAATCATGCTACAGAACGCATACCCATGAACATAATCCCCAGTTCTGTGACATTTGGTAAATTAATCAACGCAAGCCTACACGTCTGCAGAAGACAGCTCCCTCTACTGGGTGAGACAACGCAGCTCCTCCTGTCCTTCCCCCCCATGCTCCACAGTACAGACTTGAGCATTTTTAATTCCGCGAGACTTTTTTTTTTTTTTTTAAATCCAATCCACAAGATACTATTGAGTTGTTTAGATTGCTCTGCAGTTCCAGAAATTGGCCCACAGAAACCAAATTGCATAGTTTCTACACTGAAAAAGAACAGAGAAGAAAATTCTTCCCACAGGTCTGTGCAAATGCCTTGGTGAAACACTTGAAAACCCGTATTGTCAGTGTCCACTGTCAGATCAGCTCTGAGAACAGACAGTGTTCTGGAGCATTATTCATGGTACACGATGAACATCTGGCTTTCCTTACCACTACTCAAACTTTTTCTCATACAGTCCTGCCTCAAGAGATAGCCCTTACCTTGTTTAGGGTACCAGCTGGAGCTTTCCACCTGCCGGAGGCTGCACTGGAACAGCAGCTGCATGCAATTACTAGCATGCAGAACCATGAGTGAAGAAATATCAGACCACAGGTAGACCACAGATGATGGCACAAATGAAAGGCAATGATTTGTACTTCAAGTGCCTGTATCACGAGATTCTAGGAAATCTACAATCTTTTCCCCTTCTTGGTCATCCCATCTAAAACACGAGGCTGGAAGTAACATTACATTCATACAGCATTAGGGTTTTTTCTAACTGTAGACCTCAAAACACTCACAAAAGTGGGTAGGAACTGTCTGCTCAGTTTAACAACCCAGTCTGCAGCAATTCCTGTCAAAGGCATTGCCAGGTCAATAGACAAATCATGAACCTGTGACCTCTTAAATCAGAAAGTTCTTGGCTTTGCTGAAAGTTTCCACAGCAAACTTTTACAAAATAAAAGCCACTGTGTCCACGCTGTTTGTCTCTAAAAGCAGCAGTTACTGATGCTGCTTCTTTGGAGGCAACAGTAAAAACTGCCACTGAGGAGAAGAAAGTGTGGTATCTGGAGACCTGTTCAAGCTCTTCATTTAGAACATGTGGGGCTGGAACTCCTGATCTCAGCACACCATGCTTAGAGCTAGCAGGCTCTCACTGGGTATAAAACCAAGTGACTCCTGCAACACAACATATGTTTCTTTTATTTTTACTTTGTGTATTGAAGCAGCAGCAAAACTCTAGGCTTTTTCACTACCTTGACTTTCACCATCTGACAGTTTCTTTAACTGTCTTTGATATTCCTGCAAGTATCAGACAACAGTTGTCCAGACTTTGACAGTGTAAGTTTTTGGAGGTTTTGAGTGGCTGAGATGTTTAATGGCAGAAGAGATGGAGAAAAATCATATAATACTTCTAAAACTGGGGAGTTCATACCCTCAAAGTAACGTTTATGCCATTTTAAATCTACATTTAAAATCACCTTAGTAGCAAACTTGCTACTCTGTTCAAAACTATTTTGGATCAACAGCAACCATAACACATCCATACCTATGTGCCCTGAAAACATGACCTTCATACTATCCAACACTTTCTCTCAGCAGACACATTTCCACCTTCCAAAACCACCAATAATTACATCTTCTGATTAAAAAATAAACACCTCAGTTTATTTCAAAATTATTCACAAATGGAACAAAGCACTGAGCTAAAAGGCCTCCATGTGAAGCCTGTAACCTTTAAGAAACAGACCTCTGTTGCTAAAGCCAAGAGACAGATGCAGATGTTGCGGTAAAAATTAAAGAGCACTACAGATTTAACTTCTAGACAGGCTCTTCACAAGCACTCTTAATTCACAAACTGCAACAGAATGACTTAAGGCATGGAGGGATACGGAAATGTCCTCATCATCACTGATGAAGATGTGAAGCAATAACCTCCTCTTCTAATCCTTTCAATTCTGCAATTGCTCAGTTTGCATTTAACTTGTAACTAGAGAAGAGGAAATCAAAAGGAGGAGGAAACAATGGACACCTAAACCACCCCCAGCTCCAAGTGATAAGGATAGGAAGCAGACAGCAAAACAGGATGCCTTTTAACAAGATTGACAATTTAAGTGCAGTTTGGTCTAGACTAGTGCAGAAGATGCCTACCATGCTTTACCTGCTCCATAGACTAACAGACTTCAGCCCCACAGGCCTTTTAATTCACAAAATCTTATGAACATGGCTGCTGTCCAGGAGCAGCTCAGGTCAACTGTGACTGAGATTCACATGGCTTTCAGCTGCCCTTCAGCAGTTGTACTGCCAAGACTTTCAGTGAGTGGGAGATGTTTATGTATAGTGCTGATAAGAGCTGAAGATATCCTTGGAAAAAGATTGCTATTCACTGTCCAACAAACCTTGTTCTCCTATATGCCGTGTGCTCACAAGCTCCCTCTGTGAGAGACTCAAAGGTGTCTCAGTTCTTTTCTAATATGGAATTTCAGAGAAGCAGGAAACATGCAGGCAACACAATCCACTGCAATATAAAGCAGCATTCTCACGACAAAAAAAAAAAAAAATTTCCAAAAAAAAAAAAAAAAAAAAAAGAAAAAAGAAAAAAAAAAAGAAAATCAAACAAAACTGCCTACTTACTTAACCAGAATGGAAACAAAATGTTATCTCATGGTTTGGAGACAGTATAAGCCCTTCTTAAACACTGACTGGAAAACCCTACCCAAACTGGTATTCCACGCAAAAGCTCTTGAGGACCAACAGCATCATCATGACCCGTTTAGATGAAGCTATCATTGACTTTGAAGTTATACAAGAAGTAACAGAATACACATAAATTCTAGACAGGCATGTCTATCAAAGTAAGTGAAGGTAAACTGGCTACCTTATTACTTGCATTAATACTGACAGAAACCAACTGCTGGGAATTTCTGGGAAAGCAGCACACCACCTCTCCTTCCGTCAGCAGAACTGCAAGATATTCCGTGTGCCAGTGAATGATTTAGCATTGTGAAGGTAACCAGTGCCTGTACTGCGGACAAACCCTTGGTTGACCTCATCAGCTCATGGAGCACAGGTTGCGCTGTCAATGCCAAATCCCAGCATTATTGTGCTCTGCACTTCCTCGAAAGCCAGTTCTTTGCCCTTGGAACTCACTGCCCACACAGGCTGGGAGGATTCACCTGCAAAATATTACAGGTCCCCTTGGGTTGACAGTCTCACACTCCCAACTACATCTGTCCTCTGTACAGGTTCTCTACTCTCTCCTTACTGACGCAAACTCCAAAAGTGCTATTCCCCTTCAGGCTGACACCCACAACTGTAGCTGCCACAGATCATCATTACTGTAGAGAGAATGTGTAGTTTCTATACTCGGTGGTGAGCACAGAAAATCTGTGCTGGCACTACTGCTTTGGTGTTCCATGAGGGAGCAACTTCTACTCAGAGAGCTATGCCGGATTACAGCAATGACTGTTGCCCAATTTAGGGGATTCTGCCCCCCTAGGACTAAATATAATTTTCATGGTTGTTAAAGTAAAAGGAGTTTGACAGTTCTTGATCTTTGGAGGCAGGAAAGAGCGTTAAATGATAGGCTGAACATTTATTGTGTGTTTGTCTTTCTCCAAAGCAGATATCACTAACCCCAGATTAAAAACTTCAGTACCTCTAAATAGTGAAATCTGACAGCTTCTCCTTAAGATAACTGAAACACACTCCAAAGTTTCTGAGAGCTATCATGACTTTTGCTCTCTTTTTTTCTGAAAAAGTAAGATCAGGTCAAAGAATTCAAAAAGAAAAATTAAAAAGAAAGTAATTAAGAAGGTGGAAGCCTAACACCCAACACCTAATCCCCCCAGAATAATCCCAGATTGGACTAGCAAAATAGGATCTTATCAGGTGCAGGTGTTCTTCCTTTTCTTCCCTAGCACAGAAGACAAAGTATTTGGACTGCCCCTGTAGATAATGACACCCAAAAAAGATTCTTGTTTTGTATGCATGAGACAAATATGCACCTCCTCTGAGACTGAGACGCTTGAAAAAGAGTCTTGTTTACTCCCAGTCATGGACAAGTCTGTAATTAATTTCTTTTAACTTTTGTGAGACTGCTTTCCACTGGGGAAATAAGTTTGTGCAGTATAATGAACTGGCTAGAAGAAAATAAAACGGTAACAACTCACTCCTTGCATGACCATCTCTAAATTAAATTTTTTTGCATACCAAAGTCAACTATACATATGTCCTCTCTCCAAACTACCAGTAAGTCATACAATTAACCGGCAAGACCAGGTTATACTGGAAAATCTGCCAGCTTCCAACAAGGACAGACTGCCTTATCTGCCCTTGAATTCAACTGTGATAAGACCTCCATTTCTCTACTGCAGTCACTCAAGCATTCTACCAACACTGCTATTTGCCTGTGCAGACTATTTAAGTCTGTACACATTATATTTGTATTTTGCTTATACATTTACCACCTGCAGAAACAGACTGCCCTCTAGTTCTAATTGAGTTCAAGAGAATTTTCCTAAGACTGTTTCCTAAAAGTCCAGCACTCACACGATGATAAAGAGAGCAAGAGCACCCTGTTACGTGCATTCTTACCTGTCAGGGGGTCAAACAGTTGGTTGGCCTCCAAGTCTGTGAAAGTGCTGAAGCAAATGGGACATTTAAAAGAGGCGCGATTGGTGGAGTCTCTCTCATCCGTCTCTATTCTTCTCCTCATGTGGTCCAGCTTGTACTTCACCACATTAACCAGAAGGCGGTAGTTGATGAAGTAGTAGTTATGACGAGTGGTTTTGCCATCTGGAGCTGTCTCTACCCTCATCCTGCATTTGATGAACTTGTCACCCTTGAGGGTGTTGAGCACAGCCCGCAACTGCTTCCTATCAAACTTAAGGAGCTCTAACATGTCCTCTTCCTTCACGCAAGGGTTCCTGATGAGAATGTCCAGAGCCAAAGCATGTTCAATGCCATAAAAGCCACGTACCACATATTTGGCCAGGCGCTTGAGAGCTGCAGGGACCTCAGTGAGGACGTCTGGGTCAGTCATAGCAGGTTCAGATCTTAAGCTTCATGTATACTGCAATGAAAAAAAAGCAGATAGATTCTTAGCTAGTCTTCTAACTTCGGAAGTTTTGATTTATCTTACTTAGAGCTAAGAAAAGGATGGGCATTCTCCATTTCTCTTTCCCAAGCCCTGTACTGTTTTCTTAGGTGTCAAAAATGCCAACACTATACAAGTGGAATTAGGAAATGTGTACTTCTCGCTCAAAAAAAAATGATGGAAAACTTAAAAGTGCACATAACATAGAGCATATTTCATTTCTACTCAGTCACAGCCAACAGAGTAGGAATAAGAAAACTGTCTTGAAGCTGAGCTCCAGTAGACAGTTTCATGATCAGCTAAGACATGGCTTAGGAAAAGCAGAAAAAGACCACAGCAAGAAAGGTCCTAAGACAGTACAAGAGTGTAAGTCTTCCGTCTCCTCTTGATGTCACTGGATCATATCCTAAGTAGTCCTCCTTGCTTCCACTCCTTAGACATCACTGGGCAGAGATATTATGAGAGAACCACTTGCTATCCCCAGCAGCACAATGAGAATCAAGGAATCACAGAATTGGAAGGGACCTCTAGAGATGATATATCTAGTCCAAATCTCCTGCCAAAATAGGATTGTCTAGAGCACATTACTCAGGACTGCATCCAGGTGGGTCTTGAAGGTCTCCAAAGAAAGGCACTCCACAACCTCCCCGGGCAGCCTGTTCCAGTGCTCTATCTCCCTCTCCATAAAGGAATTTTTTCTCATATTGGTATGGAGCTTCCNCTTGCCCTTGTTGAACCTCATTAGGTTTTTCTCTGCCCAGCCCTCCAGTCTGTCCACGTCATGCTGGATGGCGGCACAGCCATCTGGAGTGTCTGCCAGCCCTCCCAGTTTGGTATCATCAGTGAACTTGCTGACGATACACTTGGTCCCTTCGTCCAGGTCATTGATGAATACACTGAAAAGGCTGGACTAAATATTGACTCTTAAGAGACACCACTGGTTACAGCCCTCCAACCTGACCCTGCCCCATTAGTTACAACCCTCTGAGTTATGTCACACAACCAGTTCTCAGTCCACCTCACTGCCCCCTCATCTAGCCCACACTTCCTCAGTTTCCTAATGAGGATGTTATGGGAGACAGTGTCAAAACCCTTGCTGAAATCAAGGTAGATGACATCTTCTGCTCTCCCCTCATCCAGCCATCCAGTTATAACATAACAGAAGGCTATCAGATTGGGCAACCATGATTTATCTTTGGTAAATCCCTGCTGACCGCTTTCAACAACTTCCTGTTCTTCAACGTGTTCGAAGATGACATCCAGAACAAGCCGCTCTAAAAATCAAGACTTAGTGACCATGAAGAGACAATGTGCTTAAAGGAAAAAAGTATGCCATGAAGCATCCTTTGATTTACTTATCACAACTTACCATGGTCTCTGTGACAACACAATAATTTCTAAAGAAATACCGTATTTTCACTTCATTTTTCTCCACCATAACATCAAATGGCACAAATGGTCACTATAATCACATTTCTGTGACATACACGGGATCATATATAGGATTTATAAGAGTTTCTCATATTGTCACCCCTGCCACATACATAGCCAAAAATCAAACCCCAGATGACAACTAACAGCACTAACTCTTCTGAAGCACCCAGTTTTGTCCAGGGGAGAGAAAAAGGGAAGCAACTCCATAAAGCACAGAGTAGAGGTTTACTATCAGTTGGAGAGGGTGGTTTTTCACATTTTCCCTCCACTCTTTCAAGCCTATACACCTGTAGGCAATAGTAAGATTTCCCTCCACTCATAATTCACTTGGATTTCCACGTATGAAAGATTCAAGATAAGCATGAAGTACTGTATGTGCTTTTGAAATATTCAGGGGGTTGTACTTTCAGTTAACTTCAAAGAAAACGTTAAATAGTCTTTTTCAATGAGACTTTTATGCTGGTATAGGACATGAATAACCATTTCTTAAACAAAAGATCCCTTCAACTAAATAAAACCCCCACACCTAAAGTTTTGTGTGTTCACCATTGCAATTTTTATCTGTGAACTAATATCATAAATAGTAAAACTGCCAATCTAAATTTTTACTTCCATTAGATGTTTCCCACACTGTATAATGTACCTCCCCAGCATTCAAGACTCAAACAAAGGGAAGAGGAGAGTGACAGCAGAAGAAAGGATCTGGATGGGTATCCTGTTTCCCTCATTGCTGCCATAACACCTGTAATATTCTTTTTGACAAAAAATATTACAGAACTTTTCTATACTCCCCACACTAAGGCATCCCGCAACAATCACCAAGCTCTACGTGTGACCAAACAGCTGATGACTCACTTGCATCAGTCAAGACTACTCAAAAATCCGTGCTCATTTGTCACAGTAAGCTGCTTGTATTTTTATTTTTCAATAATTTTTTTTGGTATGAGAAACACTGCCCTCTCAAAAAACTTTAAGCAACATTACTCATTTGAAGCTTTACTTATCTCCAACTACCCTCTTCTGCAACTGAAGAGGCAAGTTCCTCTCAAGGTTACAGCCAGTGCAACTGCAAAGCAGTTAGGCTATGGATTCTGGAGTTTAACAATAATCTGTCTTTTCTACCTTTTAAGTAGGAAAAAAAAAAAAACCCCAACACTTTAATTCTTTTCTTTTAAAATGCTTCCCTGCCCAAGCTTTTCTTATTCTCTTAACATAGGGCCAAATGGTATTCAGAGTGCTCAAACTGAACTGAACTGAACAACATCTGCTGAACGCTAGCGTGCAGGCTGAGAACAGCCTCCAGAAAACAATGCTTGGATGTCCAGCTCCAGCTTCCCTTCAAGGAAATTAAATTAAAATATGTTTACCATGGCATGAATTAGTCATGAAAAAAGTACTTCTAGAGTCAGTTAGCTTTCTTTTTCATGCCAGATACATATTGATTTACCTCACACAAAAGACAGTTCTACAGAGCTTTGCACTAAAGGTAAAATCACTAGCAATAAAGGATGTCCTATCGTGAGCTGGCCATATGGTATTTTTGAATCCTTAAGTCAGACCCAATCTGAATGCCGTCACAGGACATTGTGCCTGAAAATCAATTTCATTATGTTGGCATTTTTACAGTCTTTCAGCCACTTAAAGATAAATCTTAGTTTTGTCTGAATCTATCAGCAACCATAAAACAATGTCAATGCAGAAGCTGGCCAGGAGCTTTATTTATTATTCAAATGGATTAACTCTTATTCAGAGTTTAAGCACAGTATAACATTAATGTAAAGATCAATTTTAAATAAAACCTGGCATCCCAGAAGATATTTTAAAAGTCAGATTTTGAAAGTCAAGAGGTTTAAGGGACGATCTCAAATACAAATGAAAAAACTTTCACTGTCCCCTAAACGTTCCTTGCAGCAAAACTTGGCAACACATCTTGCAGTGGGCACAGTGACCCTCAGAACATCAGTTAAAAAAAAATAAATACAAAAAATAAAAGGGGGAGAGAAAAGTGGTTTTAAATAAACATAACTCACTCTAGATACCTCATCTGAGAGTTGATAGAAAGCATTTTCTTCTCAAGAATCTCATTAATATGACAGCTGCAGATTTTCACAGCTGCTTTCAAAACAGGTTTAAGGTACAATTTCCTGAATAATGTACCCAAACAGCTTCAACTGAGACCTACAAGGGACCAATAAATAAAACCTCTAAGACTACATATTTTTCCCTTGTTTTTCAGCAATATTTAGAGATTTAATAAAGCTTCTTAGTGTCAATCACTACAAAATACATATTTTTTTTTCATCTAGTGGGACCAGGAGTTTGTGCACAATCATTTCTTTTCCTCTACTGGAGGTTTCTGGTGATGTCTGGATCTTCTATGTCCTCAGGCAATAGTGGGTACCTTCAGTGTAACACTGGGTTTACTACTGGGTACATGGAAATACAGGCATTCTGAAAATGCCACACACTGTTTTTTCCCCATTAACCTCCACTTCAGAAGGTTGATTAACAAGGATGAAATTTTAAATCCTGCAGAAAACAGCCTTTGGGTGAGACAGACAATTGACTAGTGTCAGACTCAGAAAAGAAAAGAAAAAAAAAAGCCACCAAAGCCACCCCCATCAGACTTTTTTTTACACAAAGGTCAACAATGCTGAACACAACTAAATTAGCTTTGAAAATAAGCACCAACAAACGTTCAGCAAACACCAGTTTTTATGCTACATTAAGGCCTAACGCCAACAAGGGCTTGAACAAGATCTGTATGGTCAGACCAAGGACATATTCTGTAACATCATTCTTGATAATCACATTTTCATGTGACTTAGGTGATAAAGAACAATGACATGAGAGAGAGCATATACCACTCCTGGAAATGACCAGGTCAAGGTCTAACAAACTGTTTCTCCAGGTAAAGCTGATATCTGGCCAACCTGCCACAAAGGATCAGAGGCTAGAGCATACGAGCTCAAAAACCTTACCACCTTTCGCCAGGCAAGACAGACAGTGAACTAGCTGATGAGTGATAATCCACTGCCACAAAAATACCAGTTTAAAAATCAAAAGCGGGGGACTTTACCACCGCATCCTTAAGCAGTGATTTCACCTTCCATTGAAGCAGTAAGTCAAGCCCGAATTAATTACGTGTGCAAAGAAATATAATAACATCTCCTAACAAGGTTTTAATGGACGTGCATCTGCTTCATAATAATGTCTGTACTGATCTTAATAATGTATGATCAAGGGACATTATCAGGGAAAAATAAACAAAAGAAAAACAATGGCCAAGATAAATCACTATGCAATAAGCACCTCCAGCATCAATAATAAAGCACACTGGACAGGATGATATTTAGAAACACCCAAATGAAAAATTTCAAAATTTAAACATGGGCTTCATTAAGACACAGCTGTTGGGAAATGGTTCTGAGTAATTACATTAATACAATTCAGTGTTATGGGTACAGCAGGAATGTAGTTCTACATTATCACAATAGGACAGCAACCCTAAATACACAGTTCTTTAAAACAATTCTTCTAAACATGTGAATAAATGCTGACATGGCAAAAAAGACAACATTGGGAAGAAAGATCAAAAGTTACAACCATTCCTTAACCCAACAACCGTGCTTGTTGGGTTAAGAAAATTAGGGTACAGTACGCAAATCATACGTCAGGTTGAATAAAACGCATGATGTGCAGGCATTGAGCGTAACTAGGATGCCAGAAAGGAAATCAAGGGGAGAGCAAGTGACACCAAAACCACATCCAGTATAACAAGACCAAAGACCATATAGAAACCAGAAATTCAATGGAACAAACATCTCTGGTCAGGTCCTTCCTGATGCAGCATCAAAGTAACCAAACTCTCCTCTATGTACAAAGATTTCAAGAATTCTCTTGTGAACTCTAACAGGAATTGTGCTACGAATGCTGGACTGTTCCTCCTGCTTTTCCTGACTAAAGCTGAGGTAAAAGATGACAAGTGCTAAAAAGGTGATACCTAGAAGTCACAATGGACATGAATTTAGAACTAGAAGTTATGAAAACATGATTCAGCCAGTGAATTAACCAGATTCTTTTATCCAGTACTGGAAATGATCATCACCCTGTTTTCATACGTAACTTTGAGGCTTTTATTGATTCCACTAGTAACTTTACCTTAATAAAATTAATTAAGTCTTACCATTTTGTATTTGACGAGGTAAACGCTTCAGAAGCGGGATCTTGAAAAAGGAAGCAGACTGCTCTTCAGACTCATTTGGGTATATCATACCCCAAACCTCTTTTGGAGGAAAATTTGGACTTTCAGATTTGGCTGGTCTATCAGACATACTGCTCACAGTTGGAAAGGTGCTTCCTTTTTTTCCCCTCACCTAATTTGTTAGTGCTCTTTTTAACTAAATCTTTGAGACCACACTTTGACAATGTGGCTGGAAAACACTTCTGCAGGCTTCTGCCAAAATCTTTTTTAAAAGGCAAAAAACATTACTTGCTTACACCACTGACACAATTTCTTCAGGAAAAATCAAAAATCAGATGATAAGAGAGTCCCTCACTTGTAGAGGGCAAAATAGCACAGGCTTCTGGGTGCCAGCATGTACTATATCCCACTCCAGCAGTCACTTGCAACACCAGATCCCAATTTTGTACTCTCGCTCTAATAAAATTTAAAATTCTGTCCTCCAGAAGATGATAAGGTTAAACTGAGAGGAGCAATTCTGAGTCTTCCCAAGTACAGGGAAGGAAGACAAATTTCAAAACTACAGCGGGAAGACATGCCATCAAGATTTTAAATGTCTGTCCAATGTAATCTCAGCCACTACTTGTCCTTTCCAGAAAAGGCAAAAGCACACAGAGTCTTCCATTTTGAAGTCTGGGTGGGTTTTTTCGCCTTTCTCTATAGCGAGTGGATGATCCGTGCAACATGTTCCTATTATCCAGAACTGTATTTATTCCACATCAGTTGCAAACCCACAATCTTCTGGCATTTTACCAAAAGCTTATTGAATTCCATCCCCTGGAGACTTCAGGAACACTGCTGCTCAGCCTTCCTTATGCACTACCTCTTGATGAGAAACCATGTATTTTCATTGGCAGACCTGCTCTGAAGCATCAAAAGAGAAAAGAACAACCTGTGTTCACTCAAAGTCTACCTTCTTTTTGGTGTTGCATAAACTGAAACCAGGAGGCCACATGTATCAAAGGGTTTTCTTCTCCTACAGTGAAAAGTTGTGCTACAGCTGCACATAGAAAGACTGAAGGGTCTGGCTGAAATTAGGACATTTCCACCTGATTTCACAAGTAAAAATATATGGAACTACACACGGTATGGCCACAAGGCCTGACTGCACATGTCAGAAATTGAACAATGCAGGCTCAGTGTGTAATTCCCGATCACTTTTGTCATCTAAACCTCACACAACGATAGCAAGATGTCAGTAAGCTAAAGGACTACCTATGTGCATGTATACAAGCAGGTGTTATAGTTACTTCAAATACACATTAAAGAATTGTTTACAGTTGCAGCTGTAGGCAAAAATGGGGCACACTATTTACTGAAGGCAATCTTAGTGGCTAGAATAGTGAATGTACAAGTTTCCTGTTACAGCTTCAGTAAAATTATACCCTCCCATAAAGAAAACTTTATTTTCCTTCCCGGCCTTTAGCCACAACCCCTACCCATTTTGCACTAATTTTGCCAGTTGCCTATTCCCCTAGCAAGGTGAATACATTTGAAGAATAAAAAAGAATTAACACCAAAAAAAAATAGGGTATTTTAGAGGGAGGGTACGGGGGAAAAGTTCAAGAATCAAATCATTTAATGTTACCAGACTAGAGCCTACATGAAGCAGAGAGAAGAAAGCATCGCTAGGGACGTAGAAGGCAATTGTCCCCGCATGATTGAAAAGATGTCAAATTAGCTCAATCGTAATGTGAAGCCACTAGAAAATTTTAACCATGGACATCAGAATCTCTTACAATTTACACCCCAATCTGAATGTATACCAGCAGAAGACTGTCTGTTATTTGGGAGACATCTCAGCACTGGCTCTCATATAATGAGGTTGCAAAGTTTTGGGTTTGCTTTTTTTTAGAGGAAAAAAGTAACAGCATTTCTCACAAATATCAAGCCTAAGAAGTCATGATTGCTCTAAAATACAATAGACTTCACCCCAGCATTCCTTGTGAAGTTTCTGACAGGAAGAAAGTAGTAATTGTTTTTCACAGCCTGGATTCAGTGAGACCAGGAAAACCACACCCCTCATCAGGACACATAACATGAGTGATATTGTCTAACTCTCAGGAATTCGGGAAAGAAGTTAACAAAGATTTATGAAAGTATTAGGTTCCGAAAACTTTTAGTCAATCAGGGTGTAGCAAATAAACTTGTGTACTGTGGATGTAAGCAATAAAGAAACAGAAATAACAAAACACTAGATTAGTTTTAATTCACGTAACTTCTTGTTTAGAATTCCCCAAAGCATCCTGTGTGAAAGTGACCTGTAAATAGCATCTTAAAGGAAGCTGAAGGTAGAAATGAAACTCCCACCATCCCTTACTGCTACAAGAAGGCACATGGCCCTGTCCTCTCCCACGCTAGCTCTGGCACTCACAAAACCTGCTTGTGCACCAATTTGCATGACCAGAAGGCAGAAAAACACCTTTTTCTTTTTTTTGTGTCTTCTGCCTCTTTTCACTAGGCTTTTCAACAGCTTCATCAGTTCCACTGACTGATGAGCAACTGAACCAGCAGATGTGACAAGAAATCACCTTTCATAGCTGAAAAATACTAAACCACTTACACTGTATGAAAATGTACCTTAACTGTGCACTGCTGAACACCCTTTTTAGAGTGCTGATCTTCCTTATTCATTCCAAGTCAATTGTTTCATGGTTGGACCTATTTAACTGGTTAGTGCCATTACGAGATGGGATGTTCACCTGCTTCTCAGGGTACTGACAAGCATGTGAAGTCAGACAAAAACTAACACAAAAGGAAATATCTTCCTGACCTGGACAACTGAATGGTTTCACTGTATGAGGTCAACCAATGGTCAAATCTGGCAAAAAGAAATGAGCTAGATTTGTAGCAGCGTCAGTTACTCCTTTGATTCCCATAATCTCGCATCTTCCTTCAAATTGTAAGTCGCACAGAAGCCCTAGACTATAGCAGCAGACTATACTTTAAAGCCAAGTGAAATAGAGAACCTCTTATGCTACATGCTTGCCTTCCTGTTGCCTACCCACTTCTATGAGGTGAGTTTTAAACACCGAGTTGTGCAGGCTCCCGGAGGCCAAGGGACTCAAGGGACTCATCAGTACCTCCTAAAATAAACAAATGAGAAAAAATCCCACCAAAAAAAATCCAAAACTAAACAAAACAAAATAAAAACAAAAAACCGCGAGAGGCAGGTGGTGGGGTACGGAGCCGAAGCAAGGGCCCGGGATCGGACAAGGTGCTAGGAGGCAGAGGCACAGGCCCTGGCGTACCCGGCCCTTCAGCCGCGCACACCCACACACCAACTGGAGGAGGGGGACGGAGCGCTGGGCCTGGGGCCTCCGCCAGCCGCAGGTATCCCCGAGAGGCGGCCGGGGAACCCGGTCCGCGACGGAACGGCGAGAGGGGAGCCCAGCAGGGCTCTTCTCGCGTCGGGGGGCGCTGAGGTAGGGGGGCGCTGAGGGCCCAGCCGCCGCCCCCGGGGCCGGCACTGACCTGCCGCCGCTTCCAGCTCTCCCCGCTCCAGCCAGCGCTTCCGGCGCCTCCACCAGGGGTACGTCACAACCGCGCGCGCCGGTGGCGTCAGCAAAGCACATCGCCCAACGCATGCGCCCTACGCCTTCGCCGCTGCCCGCGGCCACTCAGCTCGGTGAGCGACAGGAAAGAGAGCCAATTGCATCCTCACAGAGGGGTCGACGTTCCCGCCCTCAGATGATTTAAACCAATCAGAGGTAAAAGCGATGGCCGGTGGCTGGAGCAGCCAGCGAATGGGTGGAAGGGGGGCGGGTGGTGTTTTGCGGGGCTGTTGCTAGGCGGAGTAAGATGGCGGCTTTGGACAGGGTGAAGGTGCTGGTGTTGGGCGACTCTGGTGAGTCTCCCTCCCCCTTCCCGCCCTGCCCTTCTCCTGCCCTGGGGCGAGCGGTGCCGGTGCCCCCGCCGGTCTCAGGGGTTCCCTCCCGGCCGTTGGCAGCGCTGCTCCTTGGCCCGTACCAGCCGCCCCGTCGCCTCACGCCCCTTGTCCACTTGTGTGTCCTTGCAGGTGTGGGGAAGTCTTCTCTCGTTCACCTCTTGTGCCAAAACCAGGTGCTGGGGAACCCGTCCTGGACGGTGGGCTGCTCGGTGGATGTTCGAGTAGGTGGCGTGCCTGAGCGCTTGGTAGCCCTAGCTTACAGTGGGAGTGAAGGGCCTTGACAGGTTTCTTTTTATCTTCTCTTCATTACTTTCTGCCCCCAAAAAGACGTGTGCTTCATTGCTTTGTTTTTCTGAGCATACCATCTTTCTAAGAAAACAGTATTACATGTGAGCTGAGCACTGGGGTTGAGTGAGTTTTGACCTTATGAGCTTGTCAAAAGCAAGGTATAATCATAGAAATGTTCAGGTTGGAAGAGACCCTTGGGATCATCGAGTCCAACCATTGGCCCCACTCTACAAAGTTCTCCCCTACACCATATCCCCCAACACCACATCTAAACCACTCTTAAACACATCCAGGGATGGTGACTTGACCGCCTCCCTGGGAAGCCTATCCCAGTGTCTGACCACTCTTTCTGTGAAAAATTACTTCCTGATGTTCAGCCTAAACCTACCCTGTTGGCAAGGTGCTTGCCATTCATAGCACCCTCTCCTCACTGCGGTGGCCACTGGCAAGCGACAAGTCACAGGGTGAAAGCTTTGATGTTCAGCCTAAACCTACCAGCTGTGCTTCCCTGAAAAACACTTAACTAAAATCCCAGCCAGAGGTATTGGGGAAAAACAATTTGCTTTTTTAATTTGAGGGTGCCTACCGTGGCCATCAGGTTGCTGGCCTTCCTTTCTGCTTATTGTAGGGCCTGCTATTAGAGGAGTGAGGATATTCACCTAATACATTTTTGGCCCAAGCTAGGGTCCTCACAATAAAGGTGATATCTTGGTGATACTTGGTGATAAAGGCTATCTTCCTTATCACTTTTTGCTACATTCTGCTTGATGTGTATTCACGTAGGTTAAGAATAATCCTGTTTCACCCCAAAGAATGCTGAAATATGTTTCCAAAATATGGGGGAAGAAACATGCAATCCTTGTTGACTACTTAGGAGATCCTGAGGCAAAAATTGTTAATTGATTAATTTAGTTGAGATGTCAATGAGAATTTGGCATGGAAAGGAAAAAGAACTGGTCAGTTGGAATCCAATGGTCACCTTTGTTAATATTCTTGCAGTACTACATGTAGTTGTAACAACTGTAAGAAGTCATGATAATACTACATGCAACATGGTATTTCTAAGCACATCATGAGTCATTAGGTTTGTGTATATTGAGGTGGAAAGGACACTCTGCTGACTCACCGAGCTCCATCTCATGTAAGAGCAGTGGTATCCAGTGGTTACTGCTTGACTTCATTCCATTTCTCTTCTACTTGAGAGATTTGAAATGATGTCAACATAAGAATTTACAATTTTCTATCCAAGTACAATAATCCTTTTGGCTGAATGCATAAATGTTGTGTGGTTTAACTCCTGTGAGCTAGTGCTGACATTACTTGTGATGTGAATTTTTCATCAGATCCATGACTACAAAGAAGGGACTCCAGAAGAGAAGACCTACTACATTGAGCTGTGGGATGTTGGAGGTTCAGTGGGTAGTGCTACTAGTGTGAAAAGCACACGAGCAGTATTTTATAACTTGCTGAATGGTAAGTTTCTTTGGTGTAAATCTGGTTTTGTCACTGTTTCTGTTCTTAGCTGCCTCTTGGTTCCGGGGCAGAATTCCTTTAAGCCTGGTTGAGCGCTATACTATTCTCTTTTCTGATTGCAGTACGTTTATACAGGGAAAAAAAATGATAATGTGCATAGGAAGAATTTTACGGATTTGATTTTAACAAGAAAAATATTTTAGACAAACCTGTGCAGATGCACTTTATCAGCCTTTCACTTCAGTCTTGTGCAGCTGGTGCAACAGGGTGTCTGTGAAGTTGCACTGATGTCCCTTCCACCAACACTTGCAGACATAATGGTTGCCTTAACCTTCCAGGCCTGATACATGTGCAGAAGTATTATTTATATTTTCTTGTCTGTTCAGTTCCAAAACCTAAAGCAGGGGAATAATTATTTGAATTTGTATGAACTTCGATAGTTATATCCTACCCTGACAAATTTGAACTGTTCTCCCATAAAATGGCAATATGCTGATAACCATCTCGCTCATTTCATTTGCCAAATTATTTTTAGTAATTGAATTTTGCAATTCACTGTAGATAGAAAGTAGTATTTTATGCCTTCTGTTGAGATACTGACTTAAAGGCCTTAGTAGTTCATCTTTACCACTAAGAAGAGCAAATAATAGATTCTAAGCATAAGAATGCAGTTTCAAGTTTCATGTTTTGGCATCCAAGGATATTTCACTAAAAATAGATATATACCAGATAAAAACTGATTCTGCAAATCTGTCCCAAATGTTCTGTTTGATTCTGTTTTCTTGCTCCCAGTCATTTGAGGACCTTTCAGTAGCGTGTTAAGCCATACAATAAACATTTCTGCTCTGTGATTATTTAACTAGTTAGTTCTTCCTCCTTTCCCAGGAGGAAAACTCTGTGTAGGTACCTCTTGCTTACATTGTTAACCAGACCTCTGTAAATACGACTTGAGTTGAGATGTGCCACAACGCAAGCCTCTTTGGTATGTGACAGAAATTTATTTCTTTTGATAGCGAATCCACAATATGCAAGCGAGTGTGGGTCAGACTTGGAAATATCCTAAAGCAGCCCATTAGGAAATGAAATCTTGAACTTACATGTCTGAATTACAATTGATTAAGTTATTAAAATAGAGTTATCCTCACTGTCCAAAAGATACTATTACACAGCTTGCATATGACTACTGTTAACTTTGGTAGTTAGCCTTGGCTCTGGTTCCTTTCATTAGATTAATTCCTTCATTAGAGCTTGTGTCACGAATTGCCTCTGTTTGACCTGATTTAAGAAAAGAAGATGAATCATAGAATCATAGAATGGTTAGAATTGGAAGGGACCTTAAAGATCATCAAGTTCCAACCCCCCTGCCATGTGCAGGGACACCTTCCCCTAGAGCAGGTTGCTCAAAGCCCCATCCAGCCTGGCCTTAAACACTTCCAGGGATGGGGAATCAACAACTCCTCTGGGCAACCTGTTCCAGTGCCTCACCACCATTACAGTAAAGAATTTCTTCCTAATATCCAATCTAAATCTCCCCTCTTCCAATTTAAAACCATTCCCCCTCGTCCTGTCACTAGACTTCCTGACGAAGAGTCCCTCCTCAGCTCTCCTGTAGCTCCCTTCAGATACCGGAAGGCTGCTAGAAGGTCTCCCTGGAGCCTTCTCTTCTCCAGGCTGAACAGCCCCAGCTCTCTCAGCCTGTCCTCATAGGAGAGGTGCTTCAGCCCTCTGATCAGCCCTGAGCTGGACCTGTTCCAGCAGTTTGATGTCCTTTCTATGTTAAGGACTCCAGAACTGGACACAGTACTCCAGGTGGGGTCTCACAAGTGCAGAGCAGAGGGGGAGAATCACCTCCCGTGACCTGCTGGTCACGCTTCTTCTGATGCCACCCAGGGTGGGGTTGGCTTTCTGGGCTGCCAGTGCGCACTGCTGGCTCATGTTGAGCTTCTCATCCATGAGCACTCCCAAGTCCTTCTCCTCAGGGCTGCTCTCCAGCCATTAGAAGGAATGCATTCCTTCTGTCTGACTGCTTGCGCTTTCTGGGCTTCCAGTAATCTGAAAACTCTGAGATCAAAAGACAGTCAGTATTTGCTCATGGCAGCATCTGTGCAGGCTGTCAGCGAGACCTGGTTGTTGACCAGTTTAGGTACGGTTTGCTCTTGGTTCAACTGCAGATCTTCAGCTTTGGTGTCTGTGCATCTGGTGTCTGGGCTGTGATAATCTAAAACGGTGACTAGGCAGTAAGGCTATGGCTTGCGGACCCTACTGGGGGAGGAACGTTTCCTTGAGTAGTCATTGGTCCTGCCTGCCCTTTTGTGATGTTGACATAGTGTTTTGCTGCTGGTGCAACTAACTATGTAGGTTTTTGGTGAGGCAGATAAAGGAACTGACCCATCAAAAACATAACTGCAGAAAGAGGGTCTGGAGGTGGAGACCGTTTCTTGCAGATTATGCAGCAGTGCCTCTGAATCTGTTGCTGTAGACCAAATTATATTGTATCAGGCTTTTTTCCTCCTGCACTGGGGGTGGAGGTACAGCTGAGTTGCCTTTTTGTGTTGTTCCTGAGATAAATGCTTTGAAACAGTTATGGTTGTGTTATGCTGGGAACTCTTACAGGAGAATCTGTGTACAGTTGTGTGGGGTAGTGAAGAATGTTTGTGGAAATGTGGTTTGTTTGTAGTCTGTACAGTGGGTGTCACCTTTGGGAGTAAAAGTGAAAGATTAAAAAAGGTTTTTCCACCTGTAGACTGTGAAGTGTGTTGAGAAAAAATCCTGAAAACGAGGGGTGTAATCCCATTTCGTCCTTGAATTAATGATGCTTTGAAGTCTGGAGGAGGTGGGAACATTCCACAGGTTGCAGAAGGTGTGAATAAATAGAAGAAATTTGCTAGGAAGAGTTGGTAATTGAGTTAGGAACTGTGGTTATCAGAAGTGGGTGTCTGTTAATAGCATAGCTAGGAAGTTTGGCTGGCTTTTTTTTTTTTTTTTCATCTCAGAATTTACATTGTAAAGGATAATGGTGATGAAAAATACTAGAAGCTTGATCTTAAATACAGGAAATCGTAATAATTCATGTTCCCACCAGCCATTTGGTGGACTGTTAAAGTTTATCAGAGGTTGTTTTTCCTTTGGATACCTCCCCAAGTAACATTAGTTATTGAAAATGAAGGAAAAAACAGTCTTTAGAATTCTTAGGTGGTGTGACAGCAAGATTATAGTTACATTTACCAATTAGGCAAAACAGAGGAAGGCTTAATTCTCTGCTACAGTAATACAGAGTTTCAGTGTCATTAGAACTAGACAGAGCAGAATCAGGAAATGCCTGCAAGACTCTTGCAGATTAAACCCTGAGGGCTGTTAGTTTCCTCCTTTTATGAGATTTTTCTCTTAGCTCTTATCCAGTTCCTGATAAGTAGCTTTAAAAAAACTGTTGCATCCCGATATATTCAGCTTTACGCATTCATTGTAACTGAACCAGTTATACTTCCCTTTCTTCATTCTCAGATATCTGGGAACCTGCAGATGTCATTTTGGTAAGATAAGGAAAAAAATATGTATCATTAAATATCATCTTGCTGCCTTCTCTTTTACTTCAGGGATAATTTTAGTGCATGACTTAACCAACAAGAAATCATCCCAGAATTTGTATCGCTGGTCTTTGGAAGCGCTCAACAGAGATATTGCTCCAACAGGAGTTCTTGTGACAAATGGGTGAGTGGAGAACATACATGCAGGGTTAAGACATGGTAATTCCCAGCTGTTATGGAAGTCTTTGTTAATCCCTAAGACTACTTGAAGTCCACACAAAATTAGATGTGGCAAGGCTTTTAAGAGAGAAAAAAATAAGAGGTATCAAAGAAAATCACTGTTCTTTTTGTTTTACACTGCCAATTGAGTCATTCTGCTGGTAGATTCCTAAACTGTATGGCAGAGGCCTTGCTTTAAGGAAAGATGTGTTTACTGTGTCCTTTGTCTGAGGTCTCTGAGAGTGAGTCCAGTCCCTGCTAGCTGAAGACTTAAATGTTTCTTGAGAGAAACTGAGACGTGCAAAGCCTCAGGAATATGGGATATGGGATAGTATGTCTATATGCCAAAAGGCTTTCCCTCCATGCACCAAACCTGCGAAGTTTCCTTTATTTTTTTGTTTTGGGCAGTGGGGAAGGTATTTCAGGAGTGTGGCTAAAAAAGAGCTTAGAAAACTGTGCTTAAACACCATGTAGTTAGGGAGGTTTTAAGATCATTGACCAACCTCACACGTGAGCAAGGAAGCAGTAATAAGGAGTAGCTTTTTGTGGGAAGAATATAGATTGATTTTCTCCTGTGCTGGTGTAGAGGTGTTTCTGCAGAAACATGGGAGAAGGAAAAGAGGGTTTGCAGTATATAAACTGCAAATTTCTCCAATTTTTTGACATGCAGGTTTTGGACAATAATTTTAATTTTCAAAAGCTTAAAATCTGTCAGGGTCAGATGCTCAGCAACTTAGCAATTGCTTGGTCAAGTTGCTGCTGTTGACTGTAAAATTACTTTATAGATAGCTTGGTTTGAGTAAAAATGACAAGTGATTATCCTAGCTGAGGAGAATTATTTGAGTTTGGATTTGTGATAACATTTAATTGCAATATTATTTGTTTCATAAAGGCTGTCGTTGATCATTATCCATATCTGAATCAAAGCTTGTTGGAATTCAGCCTACAGTGGCTACCTTTACTTGAATGTAGAAGAATTAGTAACTTTACACCACACAATTGTTATCGCAACCCTCTGTGATCTAAGGTGGAAAGGGATAGTGTTTCACAGCTAAAATTTATTTCATTGTCCCTCCTTAAAAAGCGTATGTATGTAGGAAGTTTAGATGTTCAGAGATGCCAGGTCCCTGATCTGTCTCTGGTGGCTGTGTATGCTTGGTGCAATACTGAAATTCCTGTTTTTTTCCTGATTGTGTTAGCATTTCTTCTGCCGTTCATCTAATGTGGAGAAGAAATCCAGCTTCTGGTTTCTTTTCTCTTTCCTTTCAGTTCCCGTGCAGTGACTTAAATGCAGAAGCCCTTCCTTAATTTAGATAGATAGAGCACAGTCTGACTTAGATAATTACCAGTAATAAATAAATTACCGTTATTTGGAAGGGACAGGGGAGCTGATGGCGCCACTGTGCCCACTTACACGACCAGCGCTTCACTCAGGATTGTCTTTGTTTCCCTCATCAGTGACTATGACCGTGAACAGTTTGCTGATAACCAGATTCCATTGCTGGTAATAGGAACTAAGCTGGATCAGATCCCAGAAACCAAGCGGAATGAAGTTTTGACCAGAACAGCTTTCTTGGCTGAGGATTTCAACGCTGAAGAGATAAATTTGGTTAGTATTCTTGTCGCCAGTGTTATTTTACATGGCATTGAGTTCGACTTTCAGTAAGTAAAGATGATGTGACAAAAATTGAGCTTTTGGAGATTTTCTCCGTAAGTGAAACACTTCCAGTGCTGGAGTCATGACATTTGATTGGTCACCCCCTTTGCTTGATGAAACCATCAACTTTGTTTAACTATAGGGAGGTATAGGGGATGTCACCGAAGCTTAGAATTGATGTTTGGGGATTACATTTTCTCTTCCCTGTTCTTAGTTCTGACACGGACTATCTTTGAAGGAAACATCAAGGTCACTTTTTTTATATATATGCATGTGTAATGTGTATATAGGTATATGTATAAAAATATGATGTGCTGTGTGAATGCTTCTATACGCACACACAATCTCATGTGTAGGCTGTACAAAGTATTAGATGACTGTATAGTTGATAGCAGAGGAATACATGGAGCGCATAGCAGGGTACTTAAAATTCTCCAGTTAATTCACAGAAGTTGGCCTTTTCTCTTAAATGACTGTGGAGCAGAAATCAGCAGGTATGCAGTGTTTCCCCTAGCTGATTACATGTGCACGTGTCAGAGGAAATGGTATGTTGATTTCTGTGTTTATGGCTTCCTTCCATTGATTTCCTTGTGCTTGGGTTGTTGTTGTCTTCTGTGTGTTCTAGGATTGCACCAATCCTCGTTACCTGGCTGCAGGTTCATCCAATGCTGTCAAACTAAGCAGGTTTTTTGATAAGGTAAGTCAATTAAACCATGTTTATTGTTCTATGTGTTGAACGCCCTCTGTAGAACACCAGTTAGGTGCTCCTTTCATGTTCCATTTTTTTGAGTTGGTTCAAACTGGGTGTGAGGAGGCCAAAGATTGGTCTACTTTTGAAAACCAGCAGAAAATAGCTGATCTGCTTGAAGGTTTGACTCTTGATGTAGAGAGAGCAATGAAAAAGAACTCAAAAATATGCAAAGACACTGCATATGCTTTTGTAGCCCTTTGACAGGCCAGAGGGCTTGCAATGTGCTAAAGGTAGCAATGTGGGAAGTACAGGACTCTGTTGCTCCTAGTTAAAGCAAACTCCAGGAATTAAGAAATTTAGTGTATTACTCTGCCTTCTGGCACAAGCGAGCATCAAGGCCTATTGTGAAAGTGACAGAAGGAATGCTCTGGTTTAAGCATCTCATGGACAAAGAGATCACAGTGGAGCAAATCACCTGTAATAGGTCATACTTTAGAGGAAATTTAGCATGCTTTTTTGGAGGGAGCGGGGTGTAGATTGTACAGCGTGATGCAAACCACTTTTTGATTCTTAGGTCACCAGTACCTCCTCCATAGGCATCCTTCAGCACAATTTGTGCATCATTCTCAGAGTGAGTCAAGCTCCCTCTTCTCAAGCATCACTTATGTTCAGGGGCTACTGGCAACCACTGGAGTTGTTGTGCACCTGCAGAATGAGCTTTTGCTGGTGCTCAGAACTGCTGTGCTTGCAGAGGGGATGGGAATAACTGATTCTACAGTAAGGAGATACCTAACCATCACCTCCATTGCTAACGAGGGCTAATTAAATTAGATGTTTAGAAGTTGAGAACAACACAGCTTTACTAAGAATGGCTGGAGGTGGCTACTCTTTCTATTTGTAAAAGAGCATTACACTGAAAGCAGTAGGCTGGGAGCAGGGGATGTGGGTTCAGACTTTGTCCCAATTAGCCGTGAGTTTCGATGCTTACATGTGAAGAGTTGATTGGAATCTGGGGTTATTCATAAGCAGTGCCAGCTAAGACCATCATCTTTTTTTCCTAGGTCATAGAGAAGAGATACTTCTTAAGAGATGGCAATCAGGTTTGTCGTTTTTCTTCCAGTTTTGTTTTGTTTCTCCCGGTGTAATGTGAAGTGCTGATAGAATTCTCTGTAAAACATGGGCTTCATGTGACTTAAATGATAATCTGTGCTAGTAATTGAGTTTTTAAATCTGTGGGAGCACAGCTGTTTTGAATAGACAGAAAAATGGCTGACTTGTCACCTGAAGTATTTCTCTGTAAAGATTGTCAGTGAAATAATTAAGTATGCTGACACAGTAGAAGTTGCAAGAATTACGTAAAATAGGCAAATATGATCTCTTTCAAATCTGTCTGCTTCAGGCTGCTTGATTGCAAATTTAGGCCAGAGATGCTCTTCTGAAGGTCAAAGAAAAGGCTTTTTTATTTTTTTGCACAGCTGGGAACTAGCATTTTATATTTTGTACAGGTAGTTTTCATAGAACCAGTAGAGCCCCAAGGAAAATTGTGGTATGATGCCAGCTTGTAATTAATTCCTAAACAGCTGAATTAACACTTTTCAGTACAATTGCTAAAGAACTAGAAAAATTACTCTCCTGGTTCGGGCAGGCCACTTCAACCTTTTGTGCCCCCCACTTTCCCATGCACAGTCTGCCATGCGGGAAGTAGCGAGGTTCCACTTACCCTGTCTGTGAGGTGCTTGCAAATGACCGTGAATAGCACTGCTGAAGTACCAAAAAATCTATCAGTAGATGTAGCTGTACTGAAAGCCCCTTAGGGAGAGTGGGGGAAAAAATAGTCACGAGTTACAAAATGCTTACTTTCTCTGAGCACTTTTTAATGCCTTTTAAAAATAAATTTGCTTTTTCCTGTTTTGGTTCTGCATTATGCTTTCCTCCCTTCCCCCTCCTTTCACATTTTAGTGAAAGGAAATCTCCCTTTCATGGAGATAATAGCTTAATGCGGAAATCTGCTTGTGTGCTGGTTGTCTTTGATGCATGATGTAAGATTTTTGGGTTTTTTTTTATTTATTTCATCAATTTCATTTGCTAGCCAGGTATTAACTTTATATTCCTTATGGCTGTGTGCCAAAGATTGCAGCCTTCTGAGGACTACTTTCATCTGCCTCGCTGAAAACAGCTCCAAATCTTAAAACAAATCTGAAGTAGTGGACAGTCATATTTAAAGAGACAAAATCCAAACTGAAACTTGAGATTTCTTTATAACCTCTTAATGTTGTTATTTGAAATTATCTGCTTACCTGTAAATCTTACAAATGTATTTGTGGGTTTTCTACAATAGGTCTCTTCGATCATTCGTATTTTGAGGTATTTCTATTATAGACTTCTTCAGGATGAAAAAAATGATAAGTTTCAAATTGTTTGTAGATATGGCTCTGATCAGATCTCTGATAAATAAATAATTGTTACTCTTAATTAGTGACTTTGTTATAAAAAATGCTAAAGCAGATATGGTTTTAGCTGTACTGTCCTGCTACTTTTTAGTTATAATGATTGCATTTTTCCCTTTTTGAATTCCCAAAGCAGTTTTGATGAGATGAACCTTTGTGCAAAATTTGCCTGGTTTTTCCCTTAGAGATGATTGCTTTTCAGAGATGAACAAAACAATTCCTGAATTAATACCTTGCATATCTATTTGAGTTTTCAGCCTGAAAACCCTAACTAATTTAAAGTGGGGGGATGTTGGTTGACTTTTATTTTGGGTAAGCTCTTTAGCTTTCTCAGTTTGCCAGTGAAGCATGCAACCTAAGCAATCTACTTTGTAATGTAAAGTAAATTTTTGTCCTATACTATCCCTATGTGCCCATGTCCTCCTGGTGTGTTTTGTCATGCTTGGTTGACACCTTCCATTTTAATGGATTGTATTTCCTGCAAGAGTGCAGAATTGTTTTTGGAGGATGTGTTTACTATTTCTGCTTGTATGTTGTTAGAAGTTATTTCCAGGCTGTCATGAAATAGTTTTATCATGCCACCAATAGGACAGACATCTTATACTTATTGGAAAGTGGTGCATCTTTTTCATTAGCGGGATTCACAAGTGCATTGGATTGCAAATCTGTTTGGAATACCATTAAAGCCAGAGAAGCTTCTGATGGTTTCAAGTAGATTTTCTTTGTAAGCAGTCACTGTCACAGTGTAAGAAGTTTCTACAGATCTGCTGCAAAAGCAGGAATGCTAATCCTTTGCATTGTTGTGGCCATTTTTATTCTGATTATTTTCTTAAAGCTTTCAACAATTGATAAAACTATACTTTCAGCTACCAATGAAGTGCTGCTGTCTCAGGTTAGAAGGCATTAAGTCTCAACATCTGTTTAGTAGAACTCAGTAATACTATTTTATAGTTTTAAAAATGAACAGAGAAGAAATTTTTGTGTGCGTTTGAATCTGAATTTGAATTACAGACTTTGAAATCTCTAATTACTGGTTTAGGATTTGCCTGAGAAATTAAGGCTTTCATTGTAACCCTTGCCCAAACAGCATTAAGGAGCTCCATAGGACAAATGAGCCATAGTCAGGTTTTGCATCTTGTTTAATTGATGGTGCTCCACTAGCAGTAGGTTGAAGCATTTTAGTCCTGATTCTACAAACAAGGGAAGGGGAAGGCGTTGTTGCAGTTGGCTTGGTAACAGGCATTCAAATGTGGGATAGAGAGAGCTCATGCTGATTCTGACGTGATGACTTACCTTTTCTGTCTCTAGATTCCTGGCTTCTCTGAAAGGAAAAGGTTTGGAGGAGGAACGCTGAAGAGCCTTCATTATGATTGAGTACTGAAGAAGTGGAAGATGACTTCTCCAAATGCCTAACAACATTCCCATTCTGACTGGATACTTAAAGACAATAATGGTTACATCAAGCAGAGCTAAATTACATTATGCTTTGGCCAGGTAGACTGCTCAAGCTACTTTCACTGGAAAAGACTTGGGGAAGAATTTCCAAAAATCTAATTTGAAGCCTTGAGTGTTTTGATGGGATTGCAGACCATCTGGATATATGGGAACAGTTGGGGAAAGTGTGCAATAAATTGAATGCCTCTCACACTGCTGGAGGAAACTTTATCATACACAGTATGTATGCGTGACATCTTTGTTTCGATTTTGAAAAACTTATGAGCAGTCTTTGCAATGAATTACATTCATCTTACCTCTAAAGGAAAGATGACACTGAGTAGGCTTCTTATTTACAATAAAGTGAATAAGTGAGCAAAATGTAAGAATGGGTAAGGAATGGTCTGGAAGATGCAACCTGCTCTAGGGAGAGGTGTCCCTGCCCATGGCAGGGGGGTTGGAACTTGATGATCTTTAAGGTCCCTTCCAACTCTAACCATTCTATGATTCTGTGATTCTATGCCTTCATTAAGTGAAGGGTGTTGTCTCACCTGGGACACACTGTTCAGCCCTATTCAAAAGGGATAAAAGAAATAGGCAAGAGATGAAAAAGGCATGAAGCCTTAAAAAGAAATCATGAGTAGAAAATGTGGTATTAATTCTGCTGCTTAAATTAAATTGTTTACTTTGGGGAAGACAAAGTGAATTGGATATTCCTGTTTATCTTTTCATAATTGAGTGTGGTCTTATTCTTAAATCAAAAGGCAGTGCATTGAAAGCTGATGGGAAAAGTATTTTTTTATACTTTTCTTATTTTGAACAAATGTGGCATGGTCTTACTGAGCCTCAGGGCTTAGTGGATTCAGAAAACATGAAATGCAAGAACATCCTCTGAATTAGAATGGATAGAAATTTAGAAGGGATATAAAACCCTGTAAAAAGTAGGAATTGAGCATGATTAAAGGGAAAGCTTTGTGATAGGGAAGTTTCCTTTTCTTACTTAGTACTAAGGATAAAGGAGACTTGACCAGGTCTGACCTACTGTGCAAGCTGTTGTCTTCATAAATAGGCCAAGCTTTGCAACGTTTCTCACCTCCCCAGAATTATATGGAGTGGTAAAAGCTTGATTTATGGCAGTTTCTTCTTTCCCCTCCTTCCTCACTGTCAACCTCTAATAGCTAAGCCTCTGGGAAAGGCTAACTAAGAGCTGGAGTTAGATATAAATACAGATTAATAATAAATGGGGATAGAAGAAAGTAAAATGCTGGTGTGAAACTGACAGTGAGCAGAGTTCTGCAGTCTCCAGATTACTTCTGCCTGCAGCTCTTCTCTAGCAGCTACCTGGAAATAAATGGAAAATTGCCAATTGCCACTAATCAGGCACAAAAATGACAGCTAGGTGCACCAGTCAAACTTATTAAAAATATGGATACTTTGCTTTTCCTTAGGCCTTTTCCAGAAAGGTCTTAGAGCATTTGCAAACATGACTGCAGTAAGTTTTTAGATGCCTGTATGAAATAGATTATTAGTTTACATTTACTTTACACCAGGGAAAATAAGATACTGAAATATTTATAGGAGGTAACCCATGACTGAGCTGTGCAGCTCATGACAGCACCCATGTCTCTTTCTGCTCCCTTGACAATAAAAGCTGGAATTATTTTTTTTCAAGGTCAGGTGCTGTCTTAGGATAACTAGATCTATGCTCCCTCAGGTTACCAAGAAACTGCAGAGCAGAACAAGAAAGCTAGGCCTATTTACCATTCTACTGTATGGCTTTGGGAGAATTGGAAGTGCTGCAGAGTAAGGGAGGCATTTGTTGTAATGGGCTGCGTGAAGCAACAGTTGCACAAAGTCTTTGATTCTGAAACAAGCAGCTCTCCAAAGTAGCCCCATTCGATTAATGAAACACAGGGCATTGCTCAGCATGCTGTAGGGTGGCCTAAGCCCTGGCTGCAGCTTTCCTTTATTTGTGCATTTTGCTTCTGAGGCTCCACAAAGAAGCAGCAGAGCCTTCATATGGGAAATCTGGTTCATGCTCCAGGAGGAGGAGACAATGCACAGGTCCTGTGCATCAGTGGGACTGAAGGTTACGACAATCAGGATTCAGGAGCATAAGAAAGAGATACCGTAATGAAAGGAGGGAGAGAAGATAAAGGGAATAGTATTGAGGAAAAGTAGAGCATGCAGGCAAGCAGTGGAAGGTTAGCAGATGAAGAGAGAAATTTGCTTGAGGCTGTGGCTCCTGCTCTATGTTCAGCTAAGTCTGCCTGGGCTCACTCATCCAGCTGTGAGCCATAAAACTCCTCCCAGGATACCTCCGTCTGCTCTTGAAATGACCTGCTGTCCAGTGTGCGAAGTGAAGAATGCTTCCTTGGAGGCACGGTTCTGATCTATCTGTTTATCAAATTGTATTGCTTCCAGTACATTGGGAATTAAAGAGTCTACCCTTTTTAATTTTAGTCTGGATGTTTAACTTGAAAATGAGTACCAGGCCTGTTCCAAGCTGTTTGTGTTGTCACAATATTTATTTTGATATCACCATCCTTAACTCTGTCCTACATAAATAAATCATTTAACTTTGTTAGTTTTAATGCACTGAAATCCTTTAGATACCTGTCATTTGGTTGTAATTCTAAAGGGTAAGGGCTAAATTTTGGTATTGTTCTCCAGCAGCAGCCCTGAAAAATGGTTGCGGACCCACTTGACCAGAGAAATGATGCTTTAGCACTTGTGGTCCCAGTTTAGAATAGATAGCTGTGGAAAAACACTTGTATGGGTTTTTCTATGTATTTTTACCTAGTTTTCTTCTAGTATTTCACATGGGATGAGTAAAGGATATTAACATATTCGAGTTATGTTTAAATATAATCCTGAAATTTCTTGGGGTTTTTTATGCGTTGGTTTGGATTATTGCACTGTCCCTGTTTTGTAGTTTTCACATTAACATGAGTGGCACACCCTAGAGCTCTCTTGAAATAGGTCCGTACAATTTTTGTTTGGAGTGGTAGCTTCTGTTTTCCTAAGCGTGATGCAGAGGCAGAATGGACTGATAATTACAAATGATCAGAGAATTGGCAGAAAGAAATTCCAGGCACCATTACCCTGCTGACCCTGCGTGGGATTAGGTGCATCTGTATTTTGATTGGAGGTAGTGGCACCATTCACAAGTGCCACCAGTTTAGCCCCCATACCTTGGTTGTAGCCTTACTGTTGTTGTGTACAGAGCAAGAATACCTCACACCTGCTGGGTGTATATCAACTGTCCAGGATCCAGCAGGCAATGTGGAATGGCCATCCCAGTTTTTCTTTTCATTGACTTTACCCTTAGTGCCCAGTCCCTTCTGTGCTTCTGCTTTACTTCTATCTTAAAATGCTTGAACATGGGTGTTAAGTTGTCATTAAAGAGGAGGTCTGTTGATTTTTCTCAAAAATATTCACTGTCCAGCCAAACTCTTTTAGTTTTTTGGATCACAGGTTTGAGCGTAGTGGTTGTCTTATACCTGTGTGTAGCTGGTCTAATACAAATATGTCTCCAGTACAGATTAAGTATCTTATTTACTTAGATCTCAGCAGGTAACTGCAATTAGGTATAATTTTTCCTTTTAGGATGAGGTGATGGGTAATTGAGTCGTGTATGTTGATGACGTACATTTATTTTTAAAGGAGGTGTCAGCTTCTTGTCAGAACCAGGACTACGTGAGCCACTGGAGTCAGCTGTGTTGCTGTTTGCACCTCACCTGTTTCCACTGCCCAAACAAGGTTCACCTCCAATGTTTGGTTTGTGGCACCAGACCCTTTCTCTGTGCCACACTTCACTCCTCTGTCTGTTTCACCTTGCCTTTCTCTGCTCCCTCTCACTTTCTCATGCCCTTTATGGTCCTTCTGTCTGTCTTGCCTTCTGCCTGTCTTACCTTTGTCCATCCATGCCCCTATTCCCTCATCCCTCCATATCCTTTTCTCTCGATTTCTGTCCCTCTTTCTCTCCCTGCATCCCACCTGACTCCTTCCTGTCACATGTGTCACAAAGACCCCTTTCTTTGTGCTCCCCCTCTTCTTCCCCCGTTTTTCTCTCCGCTTCTCTCAACCATGCTTTGTCTTTCTTGCTGTGCCAACTGTTCTGTCTCTCTGTCCCCCTGTTTGCCTCTCTCTGCATGTCTCCATTTTCCTACATCTTCCCTTCTCTCTGCCTCTCTGGTGTCTGTCACAGGCACACACATTTCACATTAAAGTGGTTCTACCCAGTCCCTTTCAATCAGAGCTGCTCAGTCTCTCCGTGTTATTTCCCAGGCAGAAATGCATACCCAGATGCTGGGTACCAGAGGTGTCGGTGAAGAGGGCTCATCTAGGTACATCTGAACTGTGTTAGACTTCCCAAGTGCACACAGGTGAATAAACAATGAGCCTTCCCTCTTCCAAAAGGGCTTGGCAGAGCTTTCTGGTTGGTCTGTGATCAGTTTGATGGTTGAAGGGGTCTTCAGAAGCATGAAGATATGCTAAATACGGAGGGTCCCCCAAATCTGCTCCTCTTGATTTCCATGCTGAGAAATAGGAAACACACATGTAACCTTAAATTCTTGAGTGTATGTTTTTTTGGTTTTGTAGCAGCAGGATTGCCTGCTCCTTGCAGCAGTCTTTAGCAGAGGTGCCACTGGCTTTAAGCATGTGAAAGCATACTTAAGCATTACTATCCAGTAATGGGGGTTTAGGTGCAACCTTAGTATAAATTTCATTATTGATAATAATACTTGCAGAGGCAGGTGCAATGTGCTCCGTTTATCACAAATGAGATACAAACTGCTGTGTCGTAGCCTGCAGTCAATAGATTATTTCTTTTTGGTGAGGTATACTGAAGTCGGAGCTTGAATCCCTGTTTCTGAGTTGATAAGGAGGTGACAGACTTTACTGATGGAAAACTTGCTTCTGCTTTCCAGCAAAGGGAGCTTAATCCTTCTATTTCTTTTGCTAGCCATTAGAAGTCATGTTCCTGTCTCACTTGCCTTACAAGGACGCCAGTTACTTTGATTCCTTTATAGGGTTGAGCATGTCTGTGGCTTAGTGCACCAGTTTTCTTTGACAAAAAGCCATTATCATTATTGATGAACCTGTCACTGGCTGGCAAGTTCCCAGAAAGCGCTCAGAGGTAAAGCTTTCCTTAGGGTGTGCTGTGCTGCAGCACTGTCCTCAGACAGACGCTGCTTTTGGAAAAAAATGTCAGGTAGGTGTCAGGTGGAAGAGGGGAGAGAGAACAAAACCTGAAGTATTATTCTTAGTATTATCCACTTGGGCGACTGTGGATTTATTTAACATCTGATCAGCAAATAGGGAAAATATGTTTCTGAATGGTACACAGGAACCCAGTGAAGAAGTTGAGAAGTCTTCATCATGAAGGACAGGCTGAGAGGGCTGGGACTGTTCAGCCTGGAGAAGGCTCCGGGGAGACCTGATAGCAGCCTTCCAGTATCTGAAGGGAGCTACAGGAGAGCTGGAGAGGGACTCTTTGTCAGGAAGCGTAGTGACAGGACAAGGGGTAATGGTTTTAAATTGGAGGAGGGGAGATTTACATTAGATACTAGGAAGAAGTTCTTTCCTGTGAGGGTGGTGAGGCACTGGAACAGGTTGCCCAGGGAAGTTGTTGATGCCCCATCCCTGGAAGTGTTTAAGGCCAGGCTGGATGGGGCTTAGAGCAACCTGCTCTAGGGAGAGGTGTCCCTGCCCATGGCAGCAGGGTTGGAACCCGATGATCTTTAAGGTCCCTTCCAACTCCAACCATTCTATGATTCTATGATTCTATGAACTGCAGATATATAAGCAGCATAAGGATTTTCCAGGTGTACAGGCAAAGCTGCAACGAACCATGACTCTCAGAAAAGAAGTCTAAAAGAATTTTGAAATTAGAGACAGTTCTCTAATGGTGAGACTGATGATGCCTGAAACAGTTAATAGGAAAAA